>PXIH01S0001165.1:18436-31976 GCA_003024985.2 Euperipatoides rowelli
TGAAAGATATAGGACCATTAAAATGTTGTTTTGAAATTACCACTCATGTGTTGCCACACGCAGTTTTTATTGAACAACATACATCCCTCGCATATTCTCTCTATCTATGCTTTTTAGAAATTACAGTCTACGTTACTTACTTAGCTGCACATTCCTACCCCCTCATACAATGAAGAACTTATTTCTATAACTAAAACCTGTTAACATCTTTTTCTCCCTGTTTTTTTGATAGAAATCGCTTCAAGATAAGATTTTGATTAATTTCTGCTAGGACTGAATGTTATTCGTATATTTTGTCTGCCTATCAATGACCAATGTTTAGGCTGATCAAAGGTAAACAAAATTAAAATTTAGTCAAGATTTTATATAATAAAAATAGCATCCATCAAATTGACTTATTTTAAAATTGAAAATATTGCTATAATAAATTTGACTAGGTGACATTCAATGGGCTTTGGGCTTGTAGGCTACATACAAAATATTGAATCTGTACATAAGAACGATGTTTGACATCAGTGTAATCTGAAACTGTACAGAATAAATAATATGTTTAATATTTAGTATGATTTGGAATTATACATAGCAAACAACATTTTTTTACACTTGGTGCCATATTGTCCTCTATGTTAATTAGCAGTTTAATCAGGAACAGTACTCAATATGTGCTTGTTTCCTGAGACGGTAGTTTCAGCATATATATTTTTTGGCTGAGAAACAGCAACATTCATCAAATTACCGTGTAAAATTTTGGCCAATTGCTCATTCTGCTTTGTCTGTCATTCCACATCCTATATAATAAAACGATAACAGTCAGTCACCTTTATAGAAAAGCGCATGTGCAAGAATTTCATATGCTGTGAGTTCACGTTCTCAGATTTAGATATTATTATTAGCATTGGTTATTAAAAAAACTAGAAATAAAATTATTAATAAACTAGCGTTTATCGGTTTAATTTCATGCGCTTAGATGATTTATTATTATTATTAGCATTTATTATTATTATTATTATTATTCGCATTTATTATTATTACATATTACATAATAAGATAAGATTTACTGTAATACAGATTACAGTAAATCGCATATTAAAAATCGCATATTTTTTTTCATTTGAATACTTTGAAACATACATTCTCTCATTAAGAGATTTATATTTTTAATCATTTCTAAAATGATTTAAGGAATAGGGGGAGTGGGATGGGAGAAGAGGTATAAGGGTGTATGGGGGGAAAGGATATATCTAGGGCCCCATTATATTTCATTCAAAAGATGCTTTCAGCTAGTAATGAATAATATATTTGAGTATGGAAAAGTTTCACCTGTGTTGCCACATCATCTTGTTCTCCTTTAAGAAATAATGTATTTGGCTGTGATTGAATTATAGCTGCATTGCCACCTTACTTTGTTCTCTATGTAAGAAGTAATATGTTGATTTGGAAGAATGTCAGCTGCATTTTCAGAGCTGAAAGCTTCACATATTTTGGATGAGGAGCAGCAGTATTCATCGACATTCTGTCTAAATTTTTTTTGAATTGCTTAAGTTCATCCTCAGCTGGCATTTCACATAAGAAAACAATATGTTGGAAGAATTTCAATGGTGTTGCAACCTCATCTGGTTCTTCCTTAAAAAAAAATAATGTTTGACTGTGGATCACTTTCAATTATGTTGCCACCTCATCCGGTCATTGCATAATAATAATGTGTTTGGTTGTTGATGAATTTCAATTGTGTTGCCATCTCATCTTGTTTCATCCATAAGAAACAATGTTTAATTGTGGATAAATTTATGCTTCCACCTTATATTGTTCTTCCATAGTAAATAATGTTTGATCATGGAAGTATTTCAATTGTGTTGCCACCTTCAATAAAAAATAATGTGTTTGATAGATGTATTTTAAACTATGTTGTCAATTCATCTCATTCTCCATTAAGAAGTAATGTGTTGATTTGGAGGCATGTGACCATATCACCTGCATTTTCTAACATAGCAATTTCATATCATTTGAAGTGGTAAAGAGAATGTTCAGTTTAGTTGACAGATGTCATAAACCGTCAGGAATATTATAGCGTTTAGAAATTTTAAAGTTTTGTCTTATACTTGAGTGACCTTATCTTCTGATTAAATAAAGAGAAAATAAAGAGTTTAAAATTGTTTGAAAATTATTTATTTCTATAGGCTAGTCTACATTTTTAAAAAAAAACTCGGAGCTCTCGGAGTACATAAGAGCACACTCTTTCTTGGATTTTAATAAACGAGCACTTTAGGAGTGAGCTCTTACTACCACTAGTGAAAGCATCAGGATTCAGAGCAATACCCACAATACATCGCAATACAAAGTCCAAAATAGAGGGAAATAAACTTTATTGATTTTACTTATCTGGTCTAATATTTATCAAGGCACCTATAANAATTATTTTTTTCCAGTGGAATTTTTTTTAAGTAATTATATCTTTGAAAATCAATAATAATAATAAAAATTTAAAAATCTGTTGCATTTGACCTTTAAAACTTCCTACGAGGGTCTAATTGAATAATAAAATTATAATAACAGGGATTTTAATAAACAGTTGTACATTGTGAACTTCTGTAATTTTTTTGATTGTTTATATTATATAATTACTTAATATTCTTAGACATTATTTTGCTGAATGTTATTTCATTTTTTTATTTATTTTATAGATCCACCTGAGGTCACCCTAGCTGTCTCCCCCAATGCCATCAATGAGAATATGAAAGTAGAATTCCGTTGTACCGCTGTGGGTAACCCCAATCAGCTAACATATAAATGGTATCGAAATGGGGCTGCCATCACAGGACCTGAAACAACCAAATACGTTATTACAAATATTGGCCGAAATTATAATGGAGACAGCATTGACTGTGAGGTGACCAACAGTGTGGGGTCTGGACGAGGCTCCATCACGATGAATGTCAGATGTAAGTACATCAGTTATCACTAAAGTTTTTGCATGCACTGATATATATGATCATATATACCAGCATGGTCTGATCTTTTTTATTTGAAGCAAGGGGAGGGTGAGGAGGGGTAGGACACTTTTCATAGTTTCTAGCATTTCTTCCATACTAATGTTCTGTAAGAAATACTTTTCACATCAAATAAAGCAATTAGGCTATTATTCAGTACTTCATATAATAAAAACAGATGTACAAGGATGAACCATTTTAAAAGAAAATCCAATCAATTGGGGGTGCTCCTAGTGTCCATACCTCTCAACCTTGAGGGTGGAGAGGGAAGGGTAGAGTGGGTACTGGGACACAAGTGGAAAATTACTAATAAAAGTATTAATTTAAATTCTTATCTTAATGAAATTATTCTAAAACTATAAAATTAAAATATAAAGTACTAAAAAAACAAATTAAAATGTTTTAAAACTTTATAGTTGTTATATAAAAATGCACATTACAAAGACTATACAGGCCTACATCACAAATATGGTGGGTTAATAACCAGACCCCCTACCCCCCCCCCCCCCACATTGTAAACCGAATAATGCCATATAGTGAATCGTATATTTTTCCCCTCCTAGTACCTAAAATAGTCGTAAACTTATCATATACTGTATTAAATGCAAAAAGTAATAAATGACTTGTACTTATAATAAGAATGAAGTAATAATATTTACGCCGAAATATAAAAATAAAAATAGTGTATTAATTGAAAATGACAAGCGCCATATTAGTTGAGCGCTGTATTAGTAGAGCATTATATTAGTAAAGTGTCATATTAGTAGAGCTTGGTATTAGTAGAGCACCACATTAGTAGAGTGCTGTATTAGTAGAGCATCATATTAGTAGTGCCATATTAGTAGGGCACCATAGTAGAGTGCTGTATTAGTAAAACATCATATTAGTAGAGTGCCATATGAATAGAGTGCCCTATTAGTAGTGCTAATAAGTAGGGCCCATATTAGTAGAGCTCCATATTAATAGAATGCTGTATTAGTAGAGTGCTTTATTAGTAGAGCACCATATTAGTAGAGTGCTGTATTAGTAGAGCACCATATAAGTAGAGTGCCATATTAGTACAGTGCTATATTAGTAGAGTGCTGTATTAGTAGAGTGTCGTTTTAGCAGTGCGCCATATTAGTAGAGTGCCATTTTAGTAGAGCGCTGTATTAGTAGAGAGCCATATTAGTAGAGAGCCATTTTTACAACCATCATTTCTTTTAGGCAACAAAAGTAATTTGTGACAGATTCTATTAAGATAATGTTGGCTGTGAATGATTCCCTTCTTTCCTGGAAGTGGAGAGTGAGTTGTTAAGACCCTTAACTAATTGACATGTTTATCTGATAGGGGTTCATTGATAATCTGAGCCAAAATAAATATTTTTAATATCTAAATACTTTATGTTTCCAAATTGGTGTAACAATTTTTCTAATGGAATGAACTCTTTTAAAAATTTATAGATGACCGTAGATGTATAAAGCTAATATTTTTTATATTTTTCAATATATCTAGATGGTCCTCGCTTCTCAGCTCCACCACAGAATGTTGCAGCTGATGTAGGAGATGATATCACAATGACATGTCTTGTCGATGGTAATCCAACTCCAACTGTTATTTGGACACGCAAAGGTTCACTAAGGGTCTTAAGTACTGGTAACTCTTATTCAATAACCAAAACACAAGATGAAGATTTCACTCCATATCTTTGCACTTCTACTGTTATGGGATTTCCTGAAATTACAGGAGAAGTAAAACTTTTCAAGAAAGGTAAATTTTTTTATTATTTAGGATTAAAATTTAATTTTGCTCTTTAGGCGGTACTCTAATTTAGTGAACTGTTTGGTAAAATACAGTATTAGCCTACGTTAGTTCCAAACTAAAAACTTTTTATTTTTAAAGCTTACAGGATGTTAGATAAAAAAAAAAGGTTTTGAATTTAATGTATTTATATCTATTGGATATCTAAAGACCTTGACAGATGGTATGATTCGTACAAGATTGCCATCGGATACAAATCCTACCCGACTATCCATACGATGGATCACCTACGATTTTAATATCAAACGATTCACTTGAAAAATCAACTGTCGTATGAAATATCATACATGACTTCTGACAACAATGCAATATATCTATTTACAGTTCTATGCTCCCCACCAAAAAAAAAAAAAAAATTAACAAGAGTTTTGAAACATTATATTATATTTCTTAAATATACTGTAAATTTATTAAAATAGATTTAAATGTCATATCTTATTCATAAATTCCCAAATTATTTATTTGTTTACATTTTGTTCAGTTTATAATGACGCAAAGAAAAGCAGCCGTCCTAATATCATTATTTCAAGACAATAAAAATAAAATAAAAGGCTACTTTGGTCATTCTGTAACGCTTTCGGCAATCTTCGGCGAGACGATGACGCCCAAAGATGTTTTCGCGCTCTCATTTTTGATGGGCTTTTAATGGGAAAACTGATGATGCCCATGACCAGCTTTTGATTGGTGGGCTTTTAATTCATGGGATGATGCCCATGACGGGCTTTTAATTTATAGGCTTTTAATTTAAGGGCAAGCCAATGACGCCCATCATTTTTGACGGGCTTTGAAGCTGGTAATACTAATAATAAAACATTTTGCTAAGAAATTGGCTAAGAGAAGAAATGTGTTGCTATAAACTAAATTAAATATGACCTCATTTGTTATTTACAAAAAAAGTGAAAGATGAAATCTCCACATTTTTTAATTTAGGCCAAAATTACTCTTTAATCATTGCTCGATAGAGTAGAGCTTTCCTATATTTAGTATAGTCCATTCACCGTACAGTACTGTAATCGCTTAGTTGCCCACACTAAACAATAAGCCATAACTTTGTTGAGGAGCAGTTGATCAGTCAGCAGCGTACTGGGCTGCAGTTTCACAAGACATACAGTTCCAGGGGAAAGGTTTGATCCCTGGTGCCAGTACCACTCTTGTTGTTTCTGGACCTGGGTGATAGGGGGGTGTTTTTCAACACACTTTAGAATGTTAAATGTCTTGTGTGAAGAATTTTGCCTAATGATCCCCGGGTCTTAAAATTGGTTGACTGAAGCTGTAAATCAGGCACTTTAGATGAATCATTCTCATTAATTTCAGAATGATTTCTTCAGAATTAAAGAGCAGATGAAAGGCATTGATTACAGTATCGTAGTTAGAAGATTGTAATTTGACTATCTGTATATATTGTAATGAGTAATGAGTGAAAAAATATTTAGATAATTCATTTATTTTTTTGTTTGGATTTGCTCACACATTCGGGAATGTTTTACTTTAATTTGTGACGTGTTTACTTTAGTAAGTTGCCATTAGTATAAATGTGTCACAAATGAGTCTACTTCTGGAATGCGCGAGCCGATACTAATTAGTATACAAGCTGTATAATTAACATGTACGTGGAGGATAAAGGCTTCTCCTTTACTCATGTGCTTTGTCTTTCGTTTTTACCCATACGGAGGTGGTTCTCGCCACAAAGAACGTACTGACCTGGCGGTAACCAGCTCACGTACGAGGGACAGCCATGCCATGGATTATTTAATTTTACTATTGTATAGTATTTCAGCAACTTATTTATTAAAACAAGAAGATTACCAAGCTGAATTTGTTTCCAGTCTTTGCTTTTTTATTGCTCATCACTTCTTTTAACATTTGTTACATTATTTCTCCCACCAGTGTATAATGGACGAATAAAAAGTTAGCCTACCAGAATAGTTATTTACAAGAGTATTATATTTTCGCTCATTATAATATATATCTTGTAAATAAATAGGCTTCATCCAGTGAGGTGAAGTAATATTTAAAAATAAGCCATAACTTTAACATTTTATTTACTGTTTTAAAGATTTCATTCTTCCCTCATATTTAAATCACTAAATAACACTATAACTATGAATTAATCGCAGTTCAATATCAAATTTTAAAATGAAATTCTTACTTTAGCAGTCCATGATTTTTTTCCTAACTTTGGCAAGTGATCGTGACTGTGTTGATGAATGTGATCCTTTTATTGGCTGTCACATGCAATAATCGGATTGGAAGTTCACTCCATCAACTTGCTCATTATGCACAGTTTACTTGTCTGACTGATGGCGCAACCTATGTTACACAATACAAACTATACAATTAGTTCAATGATATTAAGTGTGATAGAAATCATATAAAAATGGTCTCATCTGACATGGCCTTAACAATTGATCATGACTTATTTAATCCAGAATGGAACCAGCCCTTTAAATTTAAAATGTATCTTTGCAAAATTTACAACTTCTTCACTTTAATTTTTGCATGCAGGTGGAATTAGTATTTAATAAGTGTGTGCACTCATTACCATTTATAAAATAGATTTTGGGTTGAAATTTACTGAAAAACTAAAAAAAATGATTGTTATTTTTGGGCCTGGGTCTTATGCTTCAGGATCATTAAAGTGTTCCACCAAAGTCACATGGCCATTTTTGGAGCCCAGGCCAGGCCCTTTAGAAATATTAAAATGTGTCATCAGAATCGAGTGGTTATGTTTTGAGCCCGGCGCATGCTCTTCTGAATTATTAAAGCCACCAGGGTTAAATGAACATTTTTTAGTCCAGTGCATGCATTAAAGAGTGCCACCAGGGTAAACCATTCCTTTTTGGGGGCCTGTGGTAAGTTCTTCAGAATTATTAAAGAGTGTCATCAGGATCAGGTGGCCATTTTTGGGTGCATGCGCTCTTCAGAATTATTACAAAGTGTCACCAGAGTCAAACAGCCATTTTCTTGGGTGTCCGGAACATGCTCGTCAGAATTATTAAAGTCATGAAGATCAAGTGGACATTTTTTGGTCCAGGTCATGAATTTCAGAATTATTAAAAGGTATCATCAGGTTAAAACATCCCTTTTAAGGATTATTTTCATCCATTCATTAAATGAAAAAAAATATGAACTAAACTCAAAATTAAATCCATTAAAATATATTAATGATTTAATATGCATTTTAAGATTTGGCCTATGCAAATATTTACAATAATTGCAAGAATTTGCGCAGATCAGTTTTTTTTCCTCCCTCCCACCACCTATCCCTGTCAAAACACAAAAAAAATGACACCTATTCTATAATGGAACAAGAATTGATTTATATTTAAAATCGTTTTAGCAAATAGCATTTTTACGTTTTTAAAACAATAAATGAGCAGAGGAGGTATAGGTGAAGAGGGAGTATTATGGCAGGAGGTCAAAGGGGGGGGGACTAGGGCAGGTTGTATTTCAATTTTCAATGGGCTTTACATCTAGTGACTCATATTCATTCAGTAAAGACACTATTTTTTTAAGTTTTTTTTTTTGTATTTTAGGTCCACCGAAGATTTCATCTCCCGCAAGTCTTATGGCGACTCAGGGTAAAACAGCATTGGTAGAATGTAGGATCGAGTCCGTCCCGCCTCCAGACAGCATTATTTGGATGAAGAATTCGGAAGTCTTAGATGTTGGCAACATGGACCGTTATAATGTAGAACAAGAAGTTTTAGAAAATGGAATCCGAAGCATTTTAAGAATTATTGATGTTTACGAGGGGGATTTAGGTCTCTACAATTGCTCTGCGTGGAACAGTTATGGATCAGATGCTAAAGCTATTGCCTTACGGGTGGAAGGTAAGAGAATTTGGATTTGTAAATTAATTATCATATCTATTTTTTTTTTATTTCTTATTACAAAGATAAATATTTTTGTTGGAAACAATCCTCATATGTCAAGGTGAAGTGGTCCAATCAGGAGAACATAGGACTACCGCATCTCAAGACATATAGTCCAGGGAACATGTTTGATCCCTAGGGGTGCAATACCTCTTTGGGTTTTTTCAGAACCCAGGTGAAAGGGGACCTTTTTCTACACACAAAGAGACCATTAAAATTCAAGTCTTAGATGGGAAAAAGATACTTTATAAGAACCAACTCGGGATAACTTTACAGATGAAGACCTTCGATTATGCTTCCGATCTAAAAAAAATCCTAGTACATAATCCTCAAGATGAACATTTTGAAGCATTCAAGTCATCTCCCATCTCCAGTAGTATAATCCAAATTTGATATTGCAATTCTATTAGTTCCAGGTTTTTTCAATTGATAAAACAGCCAGGGACCACCTGATAATGCTCCAGGGACCGCTTGTGGTCCATGGACCACAGGTTGGGAACCACTGCTCTAGGGTACAAAAAGGCTGGGAATCCCTAGCCTAAACAATTGGCCCACAAGAGTTGTACAATTTCCGACATTTGTTTTTAATGTTCCTACCTGTGCTTTATTTACCTTTTACACTGTATGCAAGTTAACGAGTTGTCCTATATCCCATACAGAAATTCTCCCTTTATTTTTGAGATTTTTTTTTCTCTTCAAGCAAATTAAGAGAATAGGGGGGGGGGGGGGGTCAGAGTGATATGGTATGTTTGCTGTGTGATAATGCCAACTGACTATTCTGGCAATGTTATATATACAGTATACGCAGAAGTCAGACCTTGTTATTTCTCATTTTGACTCCGGGCAGTAGAAAAAAAAAGAAAAGTAAGCCTAGGGTGATATCACCTCATTGGGGCATTGGAATGATCCAGAAGTGGCATTAGTAGCCTCAGGTGCAATTGGGTTGCATTGAATAAAAATAAGAGGTAGGTGGAAGCATAAATATAGATAAGAAAATTTTGAAAGCTGTTTGTACCTGTTTCATCTGTTCAACACAGAGTTAAATTCATAGTGATTATTGTATTTTTCAAATAAACANGCAAAATCAAATTAATATAATGATCATTGGTCAAGTCTACCGACAGGGGTCTAACCCTTTAATTATTCCCCATTTTTTAAGTACATTTAATTTGAATGTCATTAAGATTCATTTAAATAAATAATTTTATAATTTCAAGCTTCAAGGTGTCTTATCTACAAAATCTTTCTGTACTTTGTCGTAGGACGTAGGTAGAAATATAGATACATAAAACAACGTAAATATCTTTCTGTTTGTTTGTTTAAAGAAGGTAAATTTCCAGAGGAGGGGGGGGGGGAAACTGAGTAATTTTTTTTTCTGAAAACCAAGTTTGGGAACCTCAGTTCAAAATCAGGTGTCCTCAATATTCAGTGGCTTGGAGCGTTTGATCATTTGCTAATATGGTCCCCCATTGTGCGGCTTCACCCATGTTAGAGCATAGAATTAAATGTTGTGCAATTTCGATTTCTCCAGTCACATTTGTCATCCTTCCTAAATAGTCCATTTTTAAGGTTCGCTCTGCCTTGTAACCCATTCATCCTCAATACAATTTTTTTTTTAATTTTATTTAAATAAATCTGGTATGGTTAAAATAAAGTATTTTTCCTATTATGTTCATTGAAATAATGACATCGTTTTGTTTTTATTTCAGCACCTCTTCCTTTACACTTCTTGCTTGGCGGCATCATTGGCGGCATGGCTGTGATTGCAATTGTCATCGTGGTGATTATTGTATGTCTGAAAAAACGGAAACAAACAAAAGTAAAACGTAAGTAAAAGATATTGTCTATTTACATTTTGCCTCTTTGTCAAAACTGGGTTTGTGTAGCAAACTTATCTGCATGGATGACTACAAAAGGAACTGCTGATTGTTTTACATTTGCCACTTTGTTACAATTGGGTTGGTGTAGCAAACATATCTGCACTGAATACTACAGAATGAGCTGGAGAATGGTTAACATTTTGGCTTAAGGAAATAATGTACAAGTGCCCCAAAATTATCAAGCATTGTTGTTCTTTAAATATCATTAGTATTAAGGCATATTTATTATTTCATTTAAATGGATTAGTGATCGGATTAGGGTGAAGGTTAGGACTGCGAAATTAAAAAAAAAATAGAACAGTTATACATGATTGGTTATTTTTGTAGTAATCTGTGCAGATAAGCTTGCTACCAATCAAACTTTGAATGGTATTTATCATTTAAAATTTAATGAACATATAGGAATCTAAATTTTAAGATTTACAATCTGCTGGAATTTTAGTTGTTCGTTGAAATAATAGGATTGCTATACTATACGTTTCTTCTTCTTCTTCTTTAGGAAACGATAACGATGATAAGGACGATTCCGACCTTGATGTCAAGGTTGAATATAAATCAAACGTGGATCCTGAAGTCGACATCGAATGGGTGGGAGAACATCGAGACATTCCGAACGGAGATCTATATAGATATTCCGCAGAATATGCTGAACCTTTGTATAATTTACCCAAGGTAACGAATCTCAAACATAGAAGGAAAACATATATTTAATACTTTATTAAGAGTGAATAATAGTAACAAATTATGGAATAAATGAGTACTTAAATGTCTTTCTAAATTATATTATTGTATCTTTTCGAATTCCTCCATCTATTGCCATTACCACACCTAACCTTGCTTCTTTTCAATTTATTCTAGACTATTTGGTTGATTTATTTTTAAATTTTATTTATTGCATGATACTATTTTTTTGTATAGGTCATTATATTTTAATTTTACCAATACCCAATCACTCCTTATAAGTGTTGCTATTGTTTTTATTGTTTCTGTTTTATTTTTTATACTTTTTTTTGGTTCATTGCTATTTTGTTTTATTATTGTTTATTTTGGGCACAGCCTTGGATTGGACTTATTTCTGTATTGTTTGTCAAGCATAGAATGCCAAAAAATTATAGATCATAGTAGACATAATACATTAATTCATAACACAGCATGAGTTTTTTTTTTTTAAAAAAAAGGATCATTATGAATTGATATCCCCATAATTCCCCTACATTTATGAATTTAAAATTAATGTTTTTTTTAGTCATTTTGATTTGTGACTTTTGAATTTTAGTCATTTTGATTCAAGTTATTTAAATTTGAGTAATTTAAATTTGATTCATTTCAAATTTGAGTCTTTTTGGTTCGAGTTATTTTGGTTTGAGTCATTTTATTTTGAATCATTCCAATTTGAATCATTTTAATTTGAATTGTTTCGATTTGAGTCATGGTGATTTGAGTCATTTTGAGTTGTTCAAATTGAGTCATTTTGATTTAAATCATTTTGATTTGAGTCATTTTGATTTGTCATTTTGTTTTGAGTCATTTCATTTTGAGTCATTTCAATTTGAGTCATTTCAATTTGAGTCATTTCAATTTGAGTCATTTCAATTTGAGTCATTTCAATTTGAGTCATTTCAATTTGAGTCATTTGAATTTAAGTTTCAATTTGAATCATTTAAATTTAAATTTCGATTTGAGTCATTTTGATTTGAGTCATTTCAGTTTGAGTCATTTCGATTTTTAGTAATTTAGGTTTGAGTCATTTCAATTGGAGTTGTTTCGGTTTGTCATTTCAATTTGTTTCATTTCAGTTTGACTCATTTTGATTTGAGTCATTTCGATTTGAGTCATTTCAATTTGAGTCATTTGAATTTAATTTTCGATTTGAGTCATTTAAATTTAAATTTCGATTTGAGTCATTTTGATTTGAGTCATTTCGATTTGAATAATTTTGGTTTGAGTCATTTCAATTTGAGTTGTTTCGGTTTGTCATTTCAAGTTGTCATTTCAGTTTGAATCATTTCGATTTGAGTCATTTCGATTTGAGTTATTTCGATTTGAGTCATTTCAATTTAAGTTTTGATTTGAGTCATTTAAATTTAAATTACGATTTGAGTCCTATTGATTTGAGTCATTTCAGTTAGAGTCATTTAGATTTAAGTAATTTTGGTTTGAGTCATTTCAATTTGTGTCATTTCAGTTTGAATCATTTTGATTTGAATCATTTTGATTTGAATCATTTCAATTTGAGTCATTTCGATTTGAGTCATTTCAATTTGATTCATTTGGATTTGAGTGATTTTGATTTAAGTCATTTAAATTTGAGTTATTTCATCATTGAGTCGTTTGTAAATAAGCCCTATTTTTTTATTCCGAGTCATTTTTTCATCATTGAGTCATTTGTAATAGTTTAATAAGTAAATTTAACAACAAAAAAATCCTAGTGCAGTAGTTTTGATTTTATAAAATTTGTGACAGGTGTCACTTAATTTAAAATAACTATTAAAATCAACTTGTTTCTAACGATTATTAACAAATAAACAGTACAGTTAACAAAAAAAGATATGTTATTTAGGACAGTAACCTATCTCTTACATTTTAATGTATTTCAATCAAAATTTCATATTTGATTGGAATCATTTTGATATCAGTCACATAGTCTATGAGTCATAGTCTCTGCAACTCGTATTGTTAATAGGTATCCATAAATTTCCCTGAATTTAAAAATCATTCGTTTTACCTGAAGTTTTTGATTTAATACTGATGGTCTACTATGTGTAATATTGACATTCCATGCTTTGCTAGCATTGCTCAAATATGACCCAGCCAAACTTTAGCACTGTTAAAAAATCCTAACATATTTAGAATGTATTAGAAACCTAATAAATTGGGCAGTATTCAAAAATGTTAATCTCTTATTTTTGTCTTTTATTCTCAGTATGTATCCGATATATTGATTAAAATAAAGAACAATTTGTATTATTGTAAAAGTTTGTACATGAAATCTGATAA
>PXIH01S0001172.1:1770-13207 GCA_003024985.2 Euperipatoides rowelli
TCACACAACTAGTTCCGGTCTGTCTACATATAGCCTATGAGATCGAGCAAACCTTTACTACTTTACTAACCTTGTATGTACTGTACATTACTTCATTATCAAGGTTTCCATATTTTAGAAATTAATGAAAATTTTTATAGTGTTAATGAGGTCATGTACTGTAAAACCTCCCAAATCATTACTTGAGGAGTGGGGGGAGAGAAAAATTATATATATTTTTTTATAGTTTCCTCTCTGCCATCATAGTTAAAAAATCCCAAAACAAATGGTAGTCCCTCCCCTTTCCCTATTTGAAATAAAGCCAAATCTAGTTAGTTATTTTCACTTTTAAAAAAAATTTGTGTATGCGAATCCTGATGTTGCAGAAGATTGTTGATATTGCTGTATTGAACTATTACTAAATGTTTAAATTAAAAACAAAAGGAAAGCTAATTTAAGTTTCACAAACCTCTAAATTATATTAAACTTATTATTTTTTTTTAATTTGTCAATTCAATTTTTCAGTAGATTTTTCAAATTCAAATTTATAGCAGAATATTGATTATTTCTCTTCTATGCATATACAGTACAAGTTTATCATTTACTGTGTCAAGTTACCTTTCATTTGATCTGTAATGTTTCGAACAAGAATTTCTTTATTATGGGAATATATTCAGTTAAAAGTCTTTCTAATCTATTTAATCTCTTAAATACATGCAGTATTAACATGCAGAACACGTATGAATTTCTTTAAACTTAACCTGTTATAGAAATCATAATTTTACATAACCATAAATCAGGTAATCACCTCATTTGCCTCTGACATGCTTTCACCCAATTGCATACCATATACAAGTCCCATAATAGCTGGCAGTAGAAAATAAGTTAAAAATACAAAGCACAGACATAAAAACTGTGTCACATTCATAAATCCCTTAACCGATTGTCAGCATTTTCTCCTTTTATTACTTTGTTTTGAAGAAAAAAAATCATAAAAAATACTAAAGAAAAAAATGACTTTCATTTCAATATCTTAAGATATTTAAATGAAGTAGAGAAGAGATGTACTAGCCATGAGTGAAAATAAAAATTTGTTATTCGTATTTTATCATGCTCCAATGCACAAGATTTGATTTAAAGATTACGGATGCACCTTTAGGTGCATATCATTATGAAAGTCTTAAAATAAAGATTTTTATAATTTATTTTTTTAGGGCTGCTTTTCAAAGCACGATCCTTTTAGAGATCCTATTGGTATCTGGACTGCATTCAGAGCTTCAGATTATGGTTATACAAGAATGTTCATAGCCAATTCCACCCATCTGTTTTTGGAACAAGTCTCAGACGATAAGGTTTGCTTTTCTTACTCTTAATTTAATAGTTTTTTCTTTAAAAAAAATTGTTATTTTGTAAATTCCAGTTAGACAGGGTTCCTATCTCTCCTGGCTTTTCAAAGACACTTCTTAATTTAAATAAACCGCATCTGTCCTGATTTTACTTTTTTTTACAGGCATAAATATTTTATTTAAGTAAGCTTACATGCATTTTTATTTTTTTAAAAAAATCCAATTATTTAAATAAAATAAACAGGAAAACATACAGCCCAAAGCAAAACAGTCATAGGCTTTCTGTGACGAAAGATTTTTAACTCGTCCATTTTCTGGAGATGAGGCAGGAGTGTTTTAAGTTACCCTCACTTCCCCATTATTTATTATAAAAGTTTTTTTTTTTTTTTAACATGTTAATCATTTAATAGTAACTAAATAATATTTGATATATTTTGTATTTTAGAAATTAATTAGAAATTTTATAGCAATTCTAATTTTTTTGTGATAGGAAACGAGTGGGGGGGGGGGGGTACATACTGTAGATCTACAGTATATAATTGTTTTACAATGGAAAAATAGGTCATCATAAAATATTTCAACTCAAAAACAACATGTAAAAAAGAAATATATATCAATTACAAAAATGGAGGAACGAGTATCTAGTCCATTATAGAATTTATTTTAAAATAAATTTACATTTCTCTCAGAATAAGAACAGGTGTATGTTTAATTTTTATTTTTTTAAATTTCACTAATTGTCTTCATTCTTTCTTGTCCTATGTGTTGGGATTTGTTTTATTGGTAATTTTATTTAGATTTGTAACTTCATAGATTGCTATCGCCCCTTTCTCTCTTAGATTATTGTATTAAGGATATAGAATAGTATCCTTGATGAAGATCTGGTCCAATAAATCTGATCTAAAACCCAGAGTTCAGGATAAGTTATAAAATTAAAATAAATAAATTTACATTTATAAATAACTCAAAATATTAACGCAAATCAGAAATTATTCTAACTTCGACAAAAGAAAACTATATTAAATAAAATTAAAAGAAAAATATAATGTACATTATTTAAAAAAGTTTAGTTCCTACATTTATGATAAGAGACTTATTACTGTTTAGAAGCTTGGAATGTTATCTTCATTTATTAATAAAAGATGGCTTTCATCTTGGAAGAATGATTATGGAAAAGAATTGCATGCACATCGACATTCGAATGCATTGTGGACTTTGCCATTACATTAGGCAGAGCTGACTAATAGTAAGCTGAGATTTTTTTTAACCCTATTCCTGGCACTTTATAATGTGTAAACCGCATGTGACTTAGTCATATACTGTAAGTGTAACTAGCCTGCATTTGAATAAAAAAAAATTATTTCAAATAAATTTTTTTATTTGTTGTTCCACCAAAGTGAGAATAGAAAAATTAATAAAAACTGAAAGATCAGAGTTATTTTTAACACAAGCTGTGAAAATTACCGTTTTTTTTATGAATGTTGATTACAAACATTTTTTCTGCAAATACCGCAACATTGCTTATAAACTCAGCTTTTCCTAGAAGGGTAGATATAGCATCATTGGTGAATCTTGATTGGTGGTACCAGTCGTCAAATTCAAAAGATTTTCTAAAACTTTATTATTCTGGAAGTATTCTTTAAGGATAGTTTATTAGACTTCTCTTTTTTATATTCAGAATAGTAAGAAAGATCTTGAACCAATTCCTTAAAAACAATTTGCATTGTAATTTTTTATTTTGTTTTTGTTTATTCTAATCAAGATATACAATACATTCATCTAGATATACTGTATTTTGCTGCTATTCCACATCTACAACTTTTTCGTTTCATCGAAAAGGCATGACACATTTGACACTACTTTCGTGGAATTATAATAGAGAATTATAGCAAATGTTTTTCCCTACAACAACTTCTGCAGAATGGTGCACCCCTGAAAGAGGAAAATAGTGCTTGATTTTTGGTACAACATAACTTATCATTGACTAATTTTGTGAAAAGCAAAAATATTTTTTTTCCCTTTGTCTATTCGGAAGAAAATTTTATGGAATGCATCGTTTGTTTTTTTCTTCACATTGCCAACACATGGAATACAGACTTTGTGACAATTCAAAACTTGTGAAATAGTTATCAAAAGTCATGTTCCTATTAGATCTTTCATAGGCTTACACAATGGTTCTAAATGTCAGGCTAAATTAATTTCTCTATCAGGTGCTTCCTGACCTAGATATGAGATGCTATATAAAGGATAACTATTTCCACTTTCACATATAAACCAAATCTTTATCCCATATTTATCTGGCTTTGAGGGCATGTATGGATGAAATTAGACCCTTCCTCTAAATGGCACTAACTTTATAATTAGGTTATAACCTGGCATATGCTTTTATAGTTTTTTTTTAAATTAGATTTCTAACTCTATAAATTTATATTGTGATCTATGCACATATCTTGTTAACATGTCATTGTACCTTAAATTGTGTAACAAAGCCAACAATCTATTTATTTTATATACAAGCATGCTATATAGAACTACAAAGCCAGAATTCTTTATAATCATTGATGCCACGTTTTATAATCCTGCCTCTATCAGAAATCCTATGTATGAGTGAATTTCAATTGAGAATGTGGGTTTCCACTTCTGACCAACATTTTCAGCTGCTTGTAAATTTGTATACTATTAGGTTCATAACTTCATCATCAAGAACAAGGAAAAAGCAAATATCAGGAGTATCAATATGTTTTCTTGGAGGTAGGACAACTTTTTTGATGCTTCCCCTAGAAACATTCCGTTCTGTGATGTCCTTACCAAATAACACAGATTGATTTGATTGGCCATCATCTATTTCTTTATTTTTTGACCGAGACTGCTCATCTGTAGTATTGGAAGCTGTCGTCATCACTATCGGATGACTGCCCATTCACAATCACATGACTTTCATTATTACTGTCATCGTCACTTTCCAAAAGGGCATTATTTCTTCAGTCAATTCTATTATTTCTAGCTATAATTTTAAAATAGAAAGTGTAATATAAATATTTGCAAATTTCAGGAAATTATACAATAAAATCACTCGTTTTCTGATAATAAAAATAATAACACAGTGTGCTATGTAAAGACAAAACAGTTTGTAGGGATTTGCTTTTCTAACCCGCATTTTATATGATTTACTATACAAAATGTTTAATTCTTGGGTAGATGTAGCTTAGGTCCTTCGGCATCCATTCCCAAAAACGAACATTAAAAACATATACAAATGCAGCATTATATACACAAAATCTGTAGAGATACTCTTTAAAAAAAATATCCATGCCCTTCCTTTCTGTAGGTTTAACCCTGGTCCAATATAATATTTAATCAAACCTATTTTTTTTTTTTTTTTAATAGCTAAAATGATTTAATTTATAAAAAAATTACATTCAAATATATAATTTTTTTTTTAATAAAATGAATGTTCAATTAATCTGATACAAAAAAAAAATTTTTTTACATTTTTTTTTTTTTTAGGATGGGGCTATTATTGATAAAATAACTATCATAAAGGAAAAACACGGATATGAAGCATGGTTTTAGACAAGTGGTCTTCTTGGACCAGCCTATAGCACTATTAATTTATGCAAATATTATACTCATTCAAAGGACCATCAAAATTATAATTATTATTTATTGAAATTATATTTTTTATCAAGGCTGTGACAATGTTGTTCACCATTTTTGGTGATAAATTTTTAAAATTTTATAATCTATACATAGGATTAAAAAAATATATATTTATTTAAAATAATATATTTGTGATTGTATTTCCTATTTTGTAACCTAAGCTTTATTAATCATAAAAGATGATGGTATATTGTTTTATGGATAGAAGACTTTACACTGTATGATAGTAAATTTGCATGTGATCAATATTATTAATTTATTATATTAGGTTTTTAAGCACACCTAATGTTAAAAGTTTGGTGGCCCTAGTCTCTAAGAATCAAGAGTTATATTGTGCATAGACCGACAGACAAATTAAAATTCGTAACGTAGAATTTTTAGTACATAATACAGAAAGTTTGGTGATTGTAATTTCTAATATTAAGGGTTATATTATTGACGAATGGACTGACAAACAAACAAGCCAAAATTGAAAGTCATACCATTTCTGAAACTTTTAGAGATGGAATTCAATGCAGAATCCAAAGTTATATTGTGTATGGATGTGCTGACAGACAAAGTGAAAACATAAGCCTAATTTCCTTTTTTTTTTAACAATACTTAAGAAACCTTTCTAAGGTCCATTTCATAAGCTTAACAGATTGTTGAGTGGCTTCATATACTGTACATATTTGGAAAGTAATTGAGTAAACCTAATTGAATTACTTGCAATTTTTTCAGAATTTGAGGAATAATCCATATATTTTTTTTTAAACAAAACCCAACTTGTAATATTCTCTTGATCACATTAAATTCAAGAGTATTAGCAATTATACTTCTTGGTGATCCACATATTACTGAAAACCATGTTTGTGTAGATAATTATTGGAGCATTATGGACTTGTTTAACTTTTTTTTTTTTAGTTTCATATAGGTTTTTTTCCCAAGAAAGGCAAATCTGTAATTAAACATTTTTAAAAGAAGTTTCTCAGATCCTAAGTCATGGAACTTGGAAATCAAATTGTAGTGGACCTGATAGGTTATCACTCTCAGGTATATTCTGATTGGTAGGAAATTCTCAGAGACACTCATTGGCTGTGCACTCTATGATATTTATGATTGAATGTGCACTCTCTGATATATTCTTGATTGGTTAGGCACTCGGATATATTGTATTCTGATTGCTTGTCATTCTGATATATTCTGAATATGTGCACTCTGATACTATATATTCTGATTGGTTGTGCACTCTGATACTATACTGATTGGTTGTGCATTCTGATCTGTTTTGTTGTGCACTCTGATATATTCTGCTTGGTTGTGCACTCTCTGATATATTCTGCTTGGTTGTGCACTCTCTGATATATTCTGATTTGCTGTTCACACTCCGATATATAATGAATGGCTGTGCACACCAATATATTCTGATTGGCTGTGCACTCTGATATATTCTTGATTGGTTGTTCACTCTGTGATATATTCTGATTGGGTGTGCACTCTGTGATATATTCTGATTGGTTATGCACTCTGATATATTGTGATTGGTTGTGCACTTCAATATATTCTGATTGGTTGTGCAGGATGATATACTGTATTATGATTGGTTGTGGACTGGTATATTCTGATTGGTTGTTCATTCTTTGACATACTGGTTGTTGTGCACTGATTGTGTCTTCTCATATACTGATTGGCAGGACATTCTCAGAGACATTATCATTGGCTGATTGTGCACTATCACAGGCATTTTCATTGTCTGTTCACTCATATAATCTGATTGGTAAATAGTCTTGTTGGTTGTGCTTGTGCAATCTCAAAGACAATCTAATTTCACAGATTTATAAGGATATAATTTTCATTCATGAATAGACAGGGTTTGTTTTAGATTTAAAAGTATATTGTTAATTAGTTGAATGATTTAAATATTAAATTATGCAAGGATCAGTAATCCTAATTACTTTTTCTGACAGGATTCTGCCAGTTGCAAAATTAATTTTGTAATATTTTTTTATTATTACGGTAAATTTATTTTTTTTTAATTTACAATTATGTTTATTCAAATTTTTATATGTAGATTATTATAAATTGCATCTAACAATAAAAACTACAGTTGATTTTTAACACTTTTGCTAAAAACAAACTCCTGAAAAATTAATAAAAGATACTCACTTCATAACCTCCAACCATCACCTGCTATATTTTAAAACTATTTTTGATTACTGTAATTACTAAATAGTTTTTATTGCTTTATGGAAATTAAGACACATTTTTTTTAATTATTTAAAAAATCTGGAAGACATAAGTTTATTCATAAAATGTTTAAGATTACTTAATGTTCATTGCATGCACTTGGCTTTACGCCATTTTATTATCACTTTCACTTTTTTTATCTCATCTCTGTCCCCCCCCCCCCCAAGACCTCAAATACCAAAAAAAAGTTCAGAAATTAAAATTTTTTTAATACTGTCACAGGAATTGAACATAAGCCGCCCTCCTTGAAGGACACCTTCAACACTAATATGATCCTGATTCATTGAACATTACATGTCTTTACTTTTAGAACTCTCAAAAGTCCATCAGTACCTGAATGCACTTATACAGTTCTTGCAAGTGGCCATTTTGATGGTGAAATTAATGATTCCTTCAAAATTACCAAGTCTCTGATTTGCAGGTTTTCTTTTGTTGACGTCCATTTTGGTCACGGCTGAAGGCGTCGTAAGTATTCAAATCGTCATTGTTTCCAAAAGTGCTGATAGCATTTTTGCGCCAATTTTCCGAACTTGTAATCAAAGTTTGATTTGGCATTGCAGTCAATGCAGTGCTGTTAATGAAGTGTCCTAGTGTCAATGTGTTGTAATGACTAGGATCGTTTATAATTTGTGCAGATTGATCGAGAATTAAGACAGGATCCATTTGAACTACGGTGTATAGTTCTTCAAATGTTAACAAAGTCAATCCTACAGTGCAAATCAAGTGGTGGTTTATGGATTTAACCCCTGCTTCCCAGAGTCCACCAAAATGAGATGCCATTGGAGGAGAGAAGTGTCAGTGTGTGCCTTCATTAGCCAGTACATCATGGATATGTTTGTTAGGCATAGGTGATGTTAATAATTTAAGTAGACTCTCCAGCTCACAATTAGCTCCTATGAAATTGCTTCCACAGTCAGAATATATGTTTGCTGCTTTTCCACACTGATCTATGAATCTACATAAGTAGCAATTGAAGTTGCTGCAGTTAAATCTCTTGCCAGTTCTATTGTTGCAAAACATAAAAATGGTATAGGCCATTTCACTTCGAAAAATGGGTGAGCTACTTGCACATGTTATGGCAATGTTCCCATTAACCGTTGAGCTGTTGCCTGATTCGAAACCAACTACAATGATGTATTACTCTGTGAATAACATTTCTAGTACCAATAATCAAATATTGTTGATGTAATATGTAATTGCAGTGCTCAACACCTAAGTACCGAATATGGTATATTTGTATAAGACTGCACAAATTATGATGCTGTGACAAAATGATGATAATGTAGTTGATTCTAGCTAAATCTATTTTTTCTCCTACTCATAATAATTTATTATTATCCTGCAAAGGTTTAAGTGAAATTAATTTGCTGTGACTGCATAATTGCTTGTTGGCATTGCCGATATTTAGTTTAATCTTAAAATGTTCTAATTGAGCTTGACGGATCCAAGAGCATTTCAGATGCTCTAAAAGGTCACACTAGTTATTGTATTTTTATTAGTTTTCTGTTGTGAGCATATCTTAAACAAAATGACATAATTCTCATGAGCTTGCTAATGATGAGAATTTTGCAAGAAGATTATCAATTTGGATGCTTAATTTTATTACACTGGATCCAGTTCTCGTTGTACTTGTGGAGTAACTTTAATTGTACTTTACAAGCAGTTCTGCCACTGATTTGAATTATATTATAACCATAGTGATTTTTTTCCAACTTAAGTGATGCTTCTGCAACTCAGTAGTTGTTACACCCCTAGAGAGACAATCTGCAGGATTGTCTTCAGATTTTATGTCTCCAATTGGAGGGTGGAATATTGAATTGCATTTATGTTACTCAATTTGGATGAAGGCTTCCAACAGCTTGGTTGCAACCAGCCAACACTACCATACTGTCAGTCCATGCCAATATGTCTTGTAGTTCAACACCCAATGAATTTCTGATTTAAATTATTAATTTGGGCAGCACAACTGCTACACAAAGCTCAAGTCTAGGTAGACATTCGTTTTAGTGGGGCCATTCTTGATTTTGAACAAGCCAAATGACTGGTGACATTGTCATTGGGAGTTGATCCTATGAAAATTACCATATGCTTGTCATGAGGCATCACAGTATCCATGTAATTGATAAATTTTGCTAATTTATTATTTTGCGAGGGAGGTAGATCAGCTTCATATATTTTCCATCGATGTACAATGGTTGCTGGTAGTCAACCAACCACAACCATTGCGCCACAATTGTTTAACAACAACTTTTTCTGTTATGATGACTGGAGCTATCTATCCTAGTCAGTCAAAAAGTTTAGCTATACTGGGTAAAATAGTTATTTTGGTTAAAACCATAAGCAAAAACAATAAGTGCTTTATTGGCAAAAATAATAAGGGCTTTATTATATTGGCAAAAACAATAAGTTTTTATTATTGTAAAAACAATAACTGCATTATATTTCCAAAAAAAATAAATGTTTTATTTTTAATACTAAATTGAATAATTGGCAAAAACCAATGCTTTATTAAAATGGCAAAAACAATAAGGGCTTTATTATAGTGGCAAAAACAATAAATGGCTTATAATGGCAAAAACAATAAGTGCTTTATTATATTGACAAAAACAATGTATTATTATTATTGACTTTGTCCAACGAGTACAACTGTTAAGAATGAAAGTGTGTGGAAGAGTCTTCATTATTATTATTATTATTATTGTCAAAAACAATAAATGCTTTATTTTTCATACATTTATTTATTTAACAACAGATAGTAAATATATACATAATTAGACAACTAATGAATCCTATGTTTAAGATATGAGCCCCTAACCTAGACGGATATGGGACTCATTTATTATTATTTAATAAATATAAATTGATTTTAATAATTCTTGAAAAAGTTTAAAGGATGGCAAACAATGTCCCAATCCCTTAATTGGTGTCAGGAAAACAAAACGTACCAGATGAAATCCTAGTTGATCAAATACAAAATCTCAAAGTGATAACATTTATCAAGTAAAATTAGCATACAAACTTGAGACAAAACTGTCCAGTTGTAATCATACTAATCAATACATTAATGAATTAGTTCACACAGTTTTTTTTTTTTTTTTTGAACATTCCAACACAAAGATTGATCATAAGTTAAAAAAAAAAAACAAATCGGAATGAAAGCCAACTGTATTCCTACACAGAAGTACCAAGAGAAAACGTAATTTTTTTAAAAACAAATAGTCTATACCATATCCAGAGTTTTTGGAGAAGTATGTGTGTGGAAGAGTCTTCATTATTATTATTATTATTATTGTCAAAAACAATAAATGCTTTATTTTTCATACATTTATTTATTTAACAA
The DNA here is from genome assembly GCA_003024985.2 of Euperipatoides rowelli. NCBI lineage: Eukaryota > Metazoa > Onychophora > Udeonychophora > Euonychophora > Peripatopsidae > Euperipatoides > Euperipatoides rowelli. The sequence continues at coordinate 12,322 of PXIH01S0001172.1, forward strand.
CAGATAGTAAATATATACATAATTAGACAACTAATGAATCCTATGTTTAAGATATGAGCCCCTAACCTAGACGGATATGGGACTCATTTACAATTATTAGTTAATAAATATAAATTGATTTTAATAATTCTTGGGAAAAGTCTAAAGGATGGCAGACTCAATCGGTGTCAGGAAAACGTACCAGATGAAATCCTAGTTGATCAAATACAAAATCTCAAAGTGATAACATTTATCAAGTAAAATTAGCATACAAACTTGAGACAAAACTGTCCAGTTGTAATCATACTAATCAATACATTAATGAATTAGTTCACACAGTTTTTTTTTTTTTTTTTTGAACATTCCAACACAAAGATTGATCATAAGTTAAAAAAAAAAAACAAATCGGAATGAAAGCCAACTGTATTCCTACACAGAAGTACCAAGAGAAAACGTAATTTTTTTAAAAACAAATAGTCTATACCATATCCAGAGTTTTTGGAGAAGTATAGTAGCCTACGTAAAGAAAAAAAAAAGCAAATCATTATAATGGTAAATACAAAAAGTGCTTTTATAAATGATCAGTTCCAGGAAGTAATAAATAATTAAATAAATAATAGTCTAATGGAGCATATAACACTTAAAGCATTATAGGGAAAATAAATAATATACAAATCACTTAAATGTATTTAAAAACACATTTTTCACAATAATATTTATCTTGAAACAGTATATTAACATGTTATGATCATGGATACAATAAGTAGAAAGACAAACTAATGGGGGGGGGGAGGGAAAAAAAATTGGGTCTGGGGTGAGGGAAAGCAGAGGGACGGAGAGGAACAGGTGAAGGGGGAAAAATGAATTTCTGTCAATTTGGATGGTTTTGGTTTTAGAATTGGAAAAT
>PXIH01S0001177.1:5880-16089 GCA_003024985.2 Euperipatoides rowelli
AAAACGTGGTAAAATTGTGTTTAATCAAGGCAATGAGTTTTTAACGGCTTCTTTGTCATAATGAGGTATCTGTATTCTGCCACTTTTTGTATACTCACACCTGATTGTAGCATTTTTACTAGCTGAAATACAGAGTTTGACAAAGAAAATTAATTATTATTATCACTTTAGTGATAAGATATATTAATCTTATAAGCAAGACATTTGGTGAAAATGTAGTTTGCTTTTTTTTTTCTGGAAATGTTCAGTCCAAAAATGATTTTAATGGTTTTATTTCAGATTTTAAAACTACTGCAGTAAGTAAGAATACAAGTATAAAAAATTCTAAAGTTTGTTTACTGGCTGCTTCACCACTTAATGACTTTATAGTGATTGCAATAGAGAGATAGAAAATTTATTTATTCTACATTGATTTTGAATAAGTTATATTTTGAGTTTGCTTCATGTAAACGGGGAGCACCCCCCCCCCCCCTATTCATATTAAAGTAGAAACATTGGGTCATCAACACTATATACAGCTTTTTAAATATTTGGTTATTTATTAGCAAAACGATGGCCCAGAATAACCAGTTACAATCTTACTTTAAAATCAAATATATTTCCCATGAATTTAATCAAAAATAAAATAAAAAGTAAAATAAACAATAAATACAGAGTATAAAGACAACCAAAATAAATAAATATTTTCCATTTTCTCTTTTATTAAAATAATAATAATAATATAATCAATAAATATTAAGCTAAAAAAAATAGTAATCATGAGGAATAGAGAGTGTATTAAGAGCAGATAGATTTGAACTCAGAAAATAACTCAAGTTGTTTCTGATGGTTAGAAAAATATTATTTATAAATACAATTTATGCATCACACAAAGAAGTAACACTAAATTAAAACTGGTTCAAATATACAGGAAGTATCAATATATAAATGCTGCAAAAAAAATTTGTATATGGTCCCGCCCAAATATATTTTTCCAAAACTGGCCCTGTAATATGCAAAAAGGCCTTATAAATTCAAACTATGTTTTGCCATCTATTTCGCAAAATAGATGACAATTTCTTTATTAATTTCTTAACCATTTCAGATAGAAAAATAAAAAACTAATGTAGAAATGAAATAAAAATGAATAGATTTTGTTCATTATAATAAGTTATGAGCTTTTGAAATTTGTGGAATTTTTCGAAAAATTATTAATCTCTGGCTGACTCAACTATAAACATTCATTTTTAATGGACAATAATAAACAATGATTTAAGGTAATTATTGAGAAATTGGTAATGTGGTAATATCAGAAGATTGTAACTTGTGTGTTGAGAAAAGGGTGTTTGAGTGAAGGCTGTAAAAAATATTAATTATTTTGTTAATTTAGTTTGTTATAAATAAATACAAACTAACCATTTAATTCTGTATTATATTATTATTGATAATGGTTTTCTAAACTCACCACTGCATTCAATTGTTACATACCATACCTGGCAATCTTCATACATTATGTTACACTTCAGTCCAGACCTTNTGGATTGACAGTGGTTTGTGCCTGCAGATTTGAAAACAAATCAACTAAGATAATATGGTGAGTAGTCCATTTTCAAAAGTGCCTAATTGACTTAAGGTAAATTGTTGGAAAAATGAGAAAAACTGTTTTTAATGTCACCAGAATCAGGATTTTTAGCTATTCATCATCAGAAATCTTTAAAAAGGTGTACAATATAAAATTTAAGTCATTTCATGTAGAGAAAATTGCACAATTTAATGAAAAAGTCTGCAATTAGTGGGTTTTGCAGCAGTTTGATGCAACTGGATAGTTTTGATAAAGTAAATTTTGCAATTAGCAAACTTTGCAACAACTATTTTATCCACTCAACTACAATTAGTGAGTTCTGTTGCTGTTTTTTTTTTGCAATTAACCCTCTTTGCAACTGTTTTTACTATTTTTCATTAAATTTCAATAGGATTTATTATGTTTTTTTTTTAATTTCTTAGCTTTATTATGGTGTATTTTTGCCTAACAAACAAGATGGCACTGTTAACTCAATTTTGATTTTTTTGCAATTAGGCACTTTTGCAAATGGATGACTTAGCTTTGTACATATGGGTCTCAATTTATTTTGATAAAGTGGTACTAAAGTCAAATGGTTACAAATTAGGATATTGACAAACCACTTCTTCACTTGGAAGCAAGTGTGATCTGACATCTGGACAGATGCTGCATTCATTGGAGATATATTTTATATCTTCAGACATTTTTTTTTTGTTTTTGTTTTTTATTGAATATTTTCTTAATAGAAAATATTTAGCAAATATTAATTTACTATCAAAAGTAAAAAGTTCAATAAATATCTATTGTAATGTAACCTAGATTCTTAACAAATAATGTTTGGTATTCTAGATGATTTATTTGTTTTAATCACAATTAAAAACAAAACATATGAGTAAGTAGAGCATGCACAAGATCATAAGATGTCTGGATGCANATCTCTTTGCAAGCTGCTTAAGAGCAAAAACACCATTTTCTGCTGATTTATTTAGAAATTTAATTATTTTTGATTAGACAATTTAATATAGTCGCTGTATTAAATTATTGAAAAACTTACAATACTGGGACAATACTGGGACCAGCAATTTAATGATATTTATGAAGATAAATGTTTTATCATGACAGTCTATAACAAAGATATGAAGGCCTATATAGACATATCTGATATAGTTGACACTATAGATAAGATTATTGGACTGGAAACATCATTTTAGTTTATTATCCAAGAAACACTCAATATATTAGGTTTGATCTTATTGATAAAAGAAGCAATGATATAGTGGACAATGTTTTTGAAATGTAAAGATAATTTTGTCATTCCTGCATATTGATGAATAGGGGGGGGGGAGGTAAAATGGAATTATGTCTTCAATGGCTCCCCTTTCTAGCTGATTTTACACCTGTTAAAAAAAAAACAGGAAAAATTTATGTACATTTTTAATTTTGATGATGTAACAGAAACAACATGGAAAGGTATTGTTTTGAAAACAAATTAATTTAGATTTTGGCTATTCCTATTAAAGGGTTAACAATTGATGAAAATCATCACCTGTTTCGAGTGGAGAAAAATAAGATTTTGATTGCCATTAGTGTTGGGACCCTATATGCCTTAATTGAATGAAGGTTGGGCATAAAGTGGCTATCTTGTTATCACATTCAAACTTCTTCAATTGTAATATTGCCTATGACAATCTTTTACCTGGAATCAAAGGTCTTCATCTGTAATAATTATTACATATGACATTCTTCTATCTTGGCATGACATTTGAAGTTCTCAATTTGTAATATTATCTATGACAATCTTCTACCTCGGAATCACATTCAATGGTCTTCATCTGTAATATTTTATTGGTAGTAAATCCAAATTGGTTCTTACTGAGTGCCTATTTCCTACCTCCGGCTTAACCACATTTAAGACCCAGGCTTAAGTGGTGAAAAATCTGTGCATTCGAGATTTAACAATCTCTTCCTGCACAGAAAAAGTCATCTTTCACCTGGTCCCAGTAAAATACTGGAGAGGTACTGGTATCCCCAGTATTGAACCTGTCTTGAAGACTATATATCTTGAGATGTGGCAGTCCTACACAAATCTCAAGTGGACCACTTCACCTCAATGAATAAACCTATCTTATTTATAAAAGTTTGATAATTTAATTAACTAAATTTGAATATTTTAATGTAATGGCCTCAAAGTTGAGTCTAAACAAATAACTTGTGTACAATAATGCTTATGTTGTGCTCCCTCTCCCACTTCAATACCTGAATTTTATTAAGGCAAATATAACTAATCTATTAAATATTCGTTTTTGATAAATTATTATTTTATTTAAAGCGTTGATACCTACTGAATGCAGCAAGGATTTTATTTTTGTACAAATAATTGTGGTTCAATTTAATCCATTTATTCTATACACATTTAAATATTTAAATATAGACTACAGTATTATATTACACAAGCAAAAGATTCTATCTAGTATCTATAAATAAGTTCAAAAATATATATCAGGCTGTTCCTGGATAAATTGGATGCCAGACTTTGGTATAAATTTGTCCAGTAAACTTTGAATCTCCTTTTACCCATAATTTTCAATACTTCATCCCCAAAGAAGAAAATGTCATAGGAGCACAACATAATATCACATAGCTCTGCTTTAGCAGAAATTTCAAATAAATCAAATGCCATTGTGTTAGGATAATTTGTTGAGGAGGAGTGTCAAATCTTATCAATATACATATTCTACTCTTATTTTATAGCCGGTGCTTGAATTTTTCTTCTTTATCTTCAACTTAAAGACATTTTTAATATTCAGAAAATAAATACTATAATACTTGTTGAAATAATAACCTTGTTTGAGTCAATAAACTTTTTTTTTTTAAAAAAAAAAGGATCCAAAGGTGGAATTGAGTTTCCACCAGCATTAATTCACTTCCAGATGCTTTCAAAACTTTCCCGGAGAATCAACTAGTGATTTTTACCTCTAATACAAAAATTTAGTTTTTTTTTTTTTTTTTTTTTTTAATTCCTTATATGAGCAAATAGTTTTAATTTTTTTTAATTCTACAATATTACAGATGGTCTCTAATCTTAATGACATTACTTTTTTTTTTTTTAATGGTATGGAAGACATTAATATTTTTCATATTATAATGATTTTCTAATTTTCTGGTATGACTGGATCTATGATAAATTTTCAAAACTCGTGTTTACGATGTTTTATCTGGAAGGGAGATTGCTTATCAAAATTACAAAGGCAAAAATTCTAAGATTTTGGGACTGGTATATCCACATTCTGATCTTCATTGTGCCAAACTCATGATGAGGAACAAAATCCTGGAATGTGGTTATAATTTGTCTGGTAAGATTGAAAAATGGAATTTTGGTTGGTTGGAGAAGGTAGATGTTATTAATAAACTGATGTTTTTGAAACTATTTTTTTTGTCTACCATTTGTACATCTTACAAAAAAAAATATATGTTTATTTTATAGGATTACTCAGAATTCATTGTTCAGCAGATTCAAAATCCTGAGTGCTAAAAATAATACATTCCCTATCTCTAAGAGACAACTATGCATTATAATTATTATGTATTCTTGTAATTTTTTTATTGAATTGCCCTTCCACATGTAAATAAATTTATAGTTTTTTTTTTTTCTAATATGATAATATAAAAAAAAATCATATGACTAAGCTTTTGCAATGTGTTATAATGAAAGCTCAATTTGATTATATAATCTTAATAGATAAAAAGTTACATAGGTATAAAGGGTTTATTGTATGTTACCTTTAAATAGATATGAACTCCACATGTGTGTATATAGCCTACCATTTTAGACCTATATATGATAACAACAGCAAGGCAATGTCTTTATAAACTTGTACAAAATTTTGTAAAAAAAAAAATCAGAAAATAAACTGTTAATATTAATTAAAAAATATATATTAAAGTTATAGTCCAGAAATTAGAGCATGGACTCCAGAATTAGAAAAGTCAATAGCTCTAACCAATGAGCAATAAAGTTACTGTCTTCAATGTAGTCTGTCAAAATTGTATCTGTTTACATGTTGGGCTTTTGTGCAGACTTGATTTGTATCTATCTAACCCTATTATTCTAATATGATAAATTTGTAATGCATGCAAATTAGCAATAAATAAATAAATTATGTTCAGTAAAATCTAAATACTGTGAAATAGAAAAATATGTCTATAATTTTTGGATAATGGGATTATTGTTTATTTATTTTATTATTGGTAATTTAATTTAATTATAAGCTTATCATGTTTGTGGTTGGGATTATATACCTTGAAATAATAAGGTATATAAAGATACAAGTCAAGTGTTGTTTATTAGGCTATATCTACAAATTTAATTATTTTTACAAACTAAATAAAGTACCTTTGTATCTCAGTGGTTAGAGCATTGCCCTTGTAAGACAAAATCCCAGGTTCAAATCCTGGCAAAATAAAATAATTTTCTGTATAATTTGATATTTAATTAAATTCTTCACTTTTATTTAACAGTGGTGAATTTTCATGTATTTTAAATTTATTAAAAAAATGAGAATAGTGGTTATTGTGTGGATGAATGAATGAAAGGCTGGGTGGATTGTTGGATGGAGAGAGGGAGGGGGGAAGAGGGAGAAAGGGAGAGAGGAAGGGATGGATGGACAGACAGATAGATGGAGAGACTGATAGAGATAGGGAGAGAGATAGAGTGAGAGATAGAGAGAAAAATAGAGACATAGAGAGATAGAGATAGAAATAGAAATAGAGAGTGAGATACATAGAGAGAGAAATATAGAGATAAAGAGATAGAACTAGAGAGAGATGTATACATAGAGAGAAATAGAGAGAGAGAGAGAAAGAGATAGATATAGAGATATATAGAGAGATAGAGAGAGAGCATAGAGAGATAAAGAGAGAAAGGAGAGATGGAGAGAGACATATATAGATCTATAGAGATAGAACAAGATAGAGAAAGTTAGAGAGAATTAGAGAGAGATAGAGATAAAGATAGATAGATAGAGGGAGAGATAGATAGATAGAGTTAGAAAGATAGAGAGAGTGAGATAGATATAAAGAGAGATAGAGATAAAGTGATAGAGAGAAAGATAGACAGAGAGAGATAGAGAGAAAGAAAGTGAGAGATAGAGTGATAGATAGAGAGAGAAAATAGATAGAGAAATAGAGATTGATAGATATAGATAGAGATAGAGATATAGAGAGATAGTGATAGAGATATAGAGATAGATAGATAGATATACTTATGTGTATGACTAAAATTATTCCCTTCTAAATAGCCTGGAAATAGCAAAAAAATATATTTTGATTAAAATCGCCTCTTCCCCATTCACCACAAATTTTCTTTAATCACATAACGACCTAACTAGTTAAATGTTATGTAATCAATATTCTGATTAGGCCAAATTTAGATTAAAGAAAGGAGAAAAAAAAACGGCTGTCGACTTTCCTCATGAAATACATTAATTTGTTCAATTAAAAATTGATAAGGTTGATAAAATAACCTTTATTTCAATGTCTATCAAAGTTCAAATGAATTTGTTAACTAATGTTTCCGGCTTTTTGTTAAATTGATTTCGTTTGCAAATGAACTTATTTTACTATTATTTAAAATAAAAGATTAAGTCAACAATCCGATAAGAATTTGTTTTATATTTATTTTATCTAATAAATTCCATCTTAAACATACTATATATTCATTAAATGTAATGATATCAAACCTGTATCTTCATAAATCATACAGTACGTCATATTATTTTCTCATTGAAGTTTTATGAAATCTTTTCCTGTAATTAGTGTGATACTTTTTGGATAACATAATCTTTATTATTTCACTGATGAGTTTTTTTTATATTTTGCTTAACAAAATGAAATACCCTATAATCAAGATATCACTTTTTAGAATTGCAATTTAAATAAATTATACAGTATGCATTATTGACAAATTATTTAGTTTTCTCTTATTATTTGTATAAATTTTAAATGTTTGTTGATACTTAATTTTTTTAGTAAATTGCCTTTTCGCTTAATTACAATTATATGAAAGGTTTAAGGGTTATAATGTCTCTATGAAAATCTTAGCTCATCTTTGTGTTTGTAAAATAAATCTTTCCACCTCTAGCATACTTATAAATAGTAAAAATAAAATAAAAAAATACATCAGATAATATTTGAAAGTAGATGGAAACTAACAATTCTGGGCCCTTCCTGTTCTTTTCCAAGATTGTTGCACTTATTGTATCTGTTTCTTGAATGCAGATAATATTTTTTATACCCATATAAATTATGATGGCATTTCCAGTTTTTGCAGCCTCACCAACTTCTGCCTTAATGCTTTTCCCACTTTTGGTTTTATATGTCCATCCAGATATTTTTCAGACCTGAAAGTGCTTCCATTTTAAAAAATCCAAAACTGGATATGACCATGTAAAACCTGAATCAGATTAGCCACCATCTTGGAAATTAATTAACAGGAATAAAAATTGGCATCACCGTACCATTATATAAACTTCATATGCCTTTAGGAAACAGAAAGTGACCTTCTGTGCAGGATCAGAGTGTTCCAAAAGAAACAAGAAGGGACCTTTGTCCTAGAATAGGAAGGGATGCCATCTTGAAATGTAATTCCAGCATACCATAAGTTTATATGGGTATATAAAAACTTCTATAATTTAAGAAAAATAAACTGGAAGTGACATCATCTTGGAAAAGACCTAGATTGACCCAGAAAACCAGAAGTTTGAGGAGTATAAACCAAAAGTGGGTGGGGCATAGCTTGTGACATCATAATGTGATGTCATATGCTAATATATGGGTTTAAAAACCTCCTCTACCTTTAAGGAACAGGAACCAGAATTTCTGCCATCTTGAAGAAGACCCAAATAGGCCCAGAACCATTGTTTTTCATCCAATATGAGTTCTTTAAAAATTTAGTAATAAGAACTGGAATATTTAGGGGTTTTCTGGGTATGTTGAATGATAAAAGGAACATTCCACATTTATAGTCAAAATTTTGATGATCTTAAAGAGATCACTGGTTCCTATGTTAACTTTTAAAAATGACTTTTTTTAAAAAAAAATCCTAATTAACATTAATCCGATTATAGGATATAATGGATTATTGCATTTTAAAACTCTTGGTTTAACTTTTCCTTTTTGGGGTTGCCAAGCTAGAAGGGTTATAGAATATATTTTTTTTTTTTAAGTTTTTTTTAATAAGACTTTTGATTACTTGAAAATTAAATAATTTTAAATATACTGGTATCAAAATTTGCAATTGCTAAATATATAGTTATATAAAAATATACTTTATATTTTATGCCACATTTTCTTTTACTAAAATTTTTTTTAATATAATTTGGATTTTATCTAATGAATTAATTTGGAACACTAAATGCATCATGTTAAGTAAACAAGTGTTTACCTATTTGTAATTGATGTGGTTTAAACCTGCACAACTTGAGTAGTATTTGGATTGTTAATATGGATTCAAGTTAATTTTCTAAAATTTACATTAAAAAGAAGAAAAAAAAACAACAATCGTTTCAGAATAGCCTTAATATTAAAGCAATGGAAAAAAAAAACTGTCCCAATTAATACTAGAAGATATAATTCAGTGGTTAATCACCCTAAATTAATAATATTTCTATGAATACTTTTAAATTTTAATTAAATTTAAAATTGACATGTTTGCTTTATACAATATATTTTTTTATGTTATTTCCACTGCGAATTTGAAAGTCAATAGATTGAACTTATTTGTATAGTGTCAATAATATTTAAAAAACAATAAATAGATTAAAAAAATAAAGTATTTATAATTAATTTTTAATTCTAAAAGATTTAACCCTAGGCTTATACAGTATTAAGTAAAATTTTATCAATGACAAAATGAACACCAACTTTAAAAAAAAAAAATGTACAAGAACGTTTAAACTATTAAATTTCAAATTTATAAACCATGAAAAACAGACTACTACTCTTCATCACTTTCAGTACCTGTGGGATGAAGAGATAAATTATTAAAAGAACCATTTTTATAAAAAGGACACAAGCCAGTTTGTCCAGATTTTATTTCACATACATTAAAAGAAATGTCATCTATCGAGAAAAATGGCAAATCTAGTCAGGGCACAAGTCGATGACATGTTCCCTTTTTACAATTAACATAATATTTACCTCCATTTTTTTTCTACTTTGGCTGGCTTGACATCATGATGTTTATGACTAAAAGACAATTAAAAAAAAACGAAAATATAAACATAATTTGGACTTTTTTTTTTACAAATAGCAAGTCATTTATAAAGTGGTTAGATACAATTCGTATTTGATGTTTATTAAATACATTTTTGCACTCTAAAATACAATGAACCCTAATGATACACCTGCTCTGTGCTTAGTTATCACAAGTTCAAATTTTAAGTATATTATAATGTCATTTTACCTTTTTCTCTACTGTGTCAACTTATACTTAGTTAGTCTAATATCAATTATGATTTGAATGTAGTCAATGGGACTAAAAGTACTTAAGATTTGTCAATTCTTTTTTTTTTGTAATATTAAATTAAATAATCTAATCTAATCTAATCTAATCTAATCTAATCTAATCTAATCTAATCTAATCTAATCTAATCTAATCTAATCTAATCTAA
>PXIH01S0001184.1:32259-42432 GCA_003024985.2 Euperipatoides rowelli
TTACCCTTAAAATCAAGCCTAAATATTAGAGTTCTTATTAATGTTTGTATAAAGTAATGAACTTTCTTGTTCTTTACTTTGTGCCATTTACTTTATCATTATTTTTATTAAAAAAAAACTAGCAGTAGGCAATAAGGAGATAGACAAAATCAAGATCTATTGTCTGAAATCTTAAGATCTTTTTTCTTTCAGGGTAAACTAGCTTAATCCATTAGTCAAAAGATAGATAAACCCCTATCAAAGAAACGTTGTCATATTTAATTAAAACATTATGATAGATTAGTTATCTAATGAGGTAGAAAGATATATATTTATTTAAAACTTAAGTTATTCCTTGGTTGTGTTTTGGTTTCTAAAGACAGAATGGAAAAGTTATAATTGTCTTTTGTATGATTTTAATTTTATTGAGATAATGAAAAGCTTTCTTCCCCTGAAGGCTAATCCCATTGACAAGAGTATTAAAGCAAGTAAAAACATTTTTATTTTAGATACAAAACTAGAATAATATTTTTAATATGTTGATGTATCAAGTAACTAGTGAAAATATAAGAATTGGATATTTTTTTTATAAGAATGTTAAAAATATTTATTTAAAATTAGCGTAATTTTATTTCAGTTTTTATAATATTATTTTAATAATTAGGATACATTAATTTATTAATTCAGGTTTACTAATCTTATCTACAAAAATTAAAAATATGACAACATACTCTGTATGAATAAATTAATACTGCAAATATAAGAACGAGCAGCGCCTAGAAACTCGAAGGCCTAACTCACATTTAGTCACATGATGAAGATGGGTAGACTTAATTTTTTTTATTTACAGTACTAACCTCACCGTTACCCTGAACCCTAACTCCAACTATGAGTAAAATTCACAATGCCCCAACCCTATGATAATTTAGAGGTGAAATAAGCGTTTTTGATCGATTTCGATAATTTTGACACCACTTCCGTCAGCCTTTTCCATGTTGACAAAAATGCATGTGCAGATGTTAAAAACACAGTAAAATGGAAGTTAGGTCTTTTAGTTTTTTTAGGTACTTCTATATAAGATAGTTGGTGTTGACAATATTGATTGACCTCAATGCATATCAATGTTTTCTTATTGTTTTCAGCTTGCAGATGTTTGTGGTTAGCGGCCATTATTGGGAGGCCATTCTAAAAGTTTTAGAATATGTTAATAAAATGTTACATGGAATTGCAATCTGTCAATAAATATTAATTGGAATACAGCTGTATATGTGGACTTTATCGAGTTCAAGGTTTATTTAAGGAAAATTAGTGAGTTTAATTGAATTTTTTGTTTACTAAAATTTGTGTTCAGCACTAACGTTTATTGTGTGCCAAATCAACATTAACCTAGGATATCCAAGAGCTTATAAGCCCAGCTTAATTGTCATAAATCATTAAATGGAGAACAAAGGATATGCTACCAAACTGAACAGTGACAATTGCTTCCTTTGGAGGACTAAATTTGAAATGATCCTCTAGAAGCCTTAAACTGATGAATGGAAGAATGAAGATCTCAGTGCTCAAGCAACTATTGGGTTGTCAGTGGAAGGCCAGATATTAGCCTAATATAGGAATTGTGAAACCATTAAACAGAACTAGGATACTTTAAATAAAACATATCATCATACTAATCTGACAAGTAAGATTTGCCTATTTAAAAGGCTAAATGGATGCAGATTTTAAGAATACCCCTGCATGAATGAATAGCTTAATAAGATTAAGGAAATTTCAGAAATATTAAGGATTTGCAGTGAAACAATAAAAAAAATCATCTGGTAACAATTACGTTATGCGGAATTCCTTTGGAGTTTGACAATACTTACACTATTAAGTCTAAGGATGAGAAAGACTTAACATTTGACTATGTAGAAGAGACGCTCCATAATAAGGCCAATAGAAAAGATTATGCTGAAATAAGAAATAGAGAACAGGATATAACTATGGAATCAAAATGTCAATTTAATGCCTAAAATGGCAAAGGGAAGGATCACCTGTCATAATTGTGGTAAGGATAGGCACATAAAAAGAAATTGTTAAATGGATAGTGTTAATAGAGCACCTAATAACTATATACAATTAAACAAATACTAACAACAACCAAGAATATTGAGAGATCGATTTACAGATAAGTACAGACATAACAGTTATGATACACTCAAAGACACTGAAGCCGAGGAAGAGCAGATCAATTATTCCCTTTAAGATGAATGGGTGCTAACAGGTACTACCATTGTAAAACAAATCTTGAATGTTCATGTATCACTGATTCTGGTGCCAACACGCAAATGACAACAAATAATTATTAAATAAATTCATGGAGTTAAAAATACCAAAATTAATTCATCTATCTAATGGGGGAATTATGATGGCCAAGGGAATTGGAGAGATCCAACAAAATGTGAGTAATATGACAGATCCAGGTAAGACCTTTAAACTTGTTAGCATTTTTTGGGTGCTACAGTTAAAACATAATTTCTGTGAGGAAGCTGTTTGAAGATGGATATGGAATACATTTTAGCATGAAAAGATGTAGTATAGTAAAAGAAGGAAAGACTTGATAATAGTAGAACTGCAGCAAATGTGTTTTTTTTTTTAATTCAAAAGACATTGGAGTATCAGAGGTAACAATGTTTGACAGCATTCACTCTTGGCATAAAAAACTTGGGCATACTAACCTACCTAAGCTCTGGTAAATGAAGAAACTAGATATAGTTAAGAATTTAGATATTAAATCTTGCAATCATGGTGACACTTGTGATATTTGTCCAATAGATGCAATGATTCAAAGATCTTTCAAAACACAGGACTGTAAATATGATAAGTAATTTTAGACAGTAGTCACAGACTTATGTGGCCATATTAATGAACCTACTTAAATCAATGGAAATAAATACATTCTAAGTATTACAGATCAATTTAGTAATTATACTCATGTTAAGTCAATTAAAGCAAATAAAAAAATCATGGGCTACAATGAACATGGGAAATAATAAATTTGGACATTATGCTCATGTACTTAGACCTGATGGAGGAGGTGAATTTTGTAATGTGAATATGGAACAATTTTTAAAAACACATGGTATTGTACACCAAACCACTGTTGCTCATACCCCACAGCAAAATGGCAAGGCAGAAGCAACCAATCACTCATTGTTAAAAATTATGAGGAGAATACCAAAAGACAAGAACTTTCCATTGAATCTGTGGGGGGAAGCAGAAAAAAAGTGCAGCCTGTTTGTATAACAGAAATCATCATCATATTAATTATAACATAACCCCTTATGAACTGTGGAATAAAGAAACCCATGATCTAGAACATTTAATGGAATTTGGATGTGTGGCATCCCAAAACACAGACAAAATTGAGTGATACAGTTATAAAAAGGAAGATTTGTAACTACAGGTTTAATAAAAAGTGTTGTAGAATTTGGATGGAAATATCAAATAGAACAATAAATGCAACATGTATCATGTTTTGTGAGGTTGAGCCAAAACAAGAGAAGGGTGAGAAAAACATAAATCAGGAAGACATTACCATACCACAGATGCATTTGAAGCACGGAGGTGAGGGTTGAGGAGAAATGTCAAACACTATGCAGATCACAGAGAATTAATAAAGGAGTCCTGGCAGAAAGACTATTTAATATAATTGGATTCATGTCACTTGAGGGGGAATGTTGAATGTTGATGCATCAAGTGACTGGTCAAAATATGAGAATTGGATATTTTTTTAGATGAATGTAAAAAAAAACCATTTATTTAAGATTAGCTTAATTTTATTTCATTTAATATATTTCATTAATTAAGCAATTATGATACATAAATTTATTAATTCATGTAATCTTATAAAGTCCTACAACAATTTAGAATATAACAACATACTCTGCATGAATAATTATTTGTACTGTAAATTTAAGATAGGTGGTGATGGCAACATTGAGTTGACCTCAATGCATATCAATATTCTCTTCTTGTCTTTGGCTTGCACATAATTATGACGTCCTTTGGCGTAAGCAGCCATTACTGGGAGATCATTATAACAGTTTTAGAATCTGTTGTAAATGTTACTTGGAGTTGTAATCTGGCAATAAAAATTAATTGGAATACAGCTGTATATCTGGACTTTATCAAGTTAATGGAATTATTTAAGGAAAATTAGGGAGTTTAATTGAATTTATTGTTTACTAAAATTTTTGTTCAATGCTCAAGTTTATTATGTGCCAAATCATCATTAACCTAGGATATCCAAGATAATCACTAGTTGTAAGCTTTCCTTTGATAAGTTTGAATTAAAAAGCATTTTAATAATTACATTCTATAGTATAGTTGTTAATATTTTTTTAATACATTAAACATTTTGCATGTTTATTCATTAAAGTACAAAATTCATTAATCTTGAAAGCTAATTAATACTTTTATCTAAACCACTGATGATTACCTTTTCAAACTTTGCTGCTTTCAGTATTTCAGTTAAAGGTAAACCACATTTTGTATTGGATAATACGATTAGAATACTCTCTTAAATCAGTCACAAAGATTTATTAAGTTAAAACAAATAAAATTTCAGAAAATTTTCCTATCCCATAATTCCAAAGTCACTATAATATTATTTAAAATCCCATAATTCAATATATCACAGTCCTCCCCTCTTAATAGCCCCTTTACAAAATTTTACAATTTAACATAGCCTTTAAATCTGATTGGACTCTTCTTTTCTCTTACTGGTCTACTTTTCTTCTTTTTCTTCAATTACTTCTATTCTTTGATTTCCAACACCTCCCAAATTTATCATTCTGCCCTTCTCCTTGTTCATCTCTCCATCTCTATCAGTATGAGTACACCTCCAAAATTTATCATTCTGCCCTTCTCCTTGTTCATCTCTCCATCTCTATCAGTATGAATAGTATGTTTATCCACCAACTCCCTTTTTATGACCAGTTTTCCAATCTTTTCCATTCCTGATCCTGATGAAACAAAATCTGATTTTCCAAGATCTTCCACCTCTGAATTAGATATTTCACTCTTCCAATACTCTTCACTTAACTCCATTCATATTCTTCCATTTCTGATTTATGTGTTAAGGTTAGTGTCTCCATTCTCCTGGGTTTCAGCTGATCTACATGTTGATTCATTAGATTTCCATCTTCACTGTTAACCTTGTACAACATGTAACCTGGCCTGGAGGCTATGATTGTTGAGAAACATTTTCCATCTTTCTTCCTTTCCCACACTGGCTCACCTATTTTGAAAGTTATATGATTTATCCAATTACATGATCCCTCCTCTACACTTCTTTCTGGATGTAAATTATCAAAACTAGTCTGTACTCTTTTCCTGAACATAATTTCAGATGGAGACTGACCTGTTGCTCTTATGGGTGTGTTTCTATGCATCAACAAAAACCTAGGTAACTCAACATCTAACTTTCTCCAATCCATTCTCCTTAGTGCATCATTGATGTCTGCACAGACCTTTCTGACTGTCCATTGCTCGAAGTATTATATGGGGGACTATATATTTGCTTGATCCCATTCCTCTTCATGAATGACTTAAATTCTGCAGATGTGAAATTTGTCGCATTATCTGACATAAAATATTCCGGTATTCCATGTGTTGAAAAAATATTACGTAAACTATTAGTTACCATAGAGCTCACCATAGTTGGCTTGGCAGCACTTCTAAGCACTTTGAGAAAGCATCCACCACAATAAGAAAATATTTGCCATTCATAGGTCCTAAATCGTCAATGTAAAGTATGGACAACTTCCATGAGGATCTTTCCCAGAATGAATTCCTCAACAGGGATTTAGCATGTATTGTTTCTTAACATTTTACACATTTCTTCACATATTCTTCAATGTCGTTGTCCATTCCCGGCCACCATATATAGTATCAGGCCAATGCCTTCATTGCCACAATTTTTGGACAGTGAAATGTAATTATCTAGTATAGGTCCCCTTAGTATTTGTGGAACAATCACTTGATTATGCCGTAATGATCACATCATAAAAATAATAATTAATAATGCTTCTAAAAGTTTAGGATTTCTAATAAGAATCTGTGCAGATATATCGAATCCTAAAGCTATAGTAATGCTGTATTCACAACTAGTAAGATCAAAACTTGAATTTGGCATAGTCATTTGGAATAACTGTTCACTATTAAATACTAAGAAAATTGAAGCTATACAGTATCGATTTCTTAAATTTCTAGCTTTTAAACTCAAAATAAACTATATTATGGTAAGCTATGGTACACTATGCGATAAATTTGGTTTTAAAAAAACTTAAAGAAAGAAGAAAATTACAGATATGATTTTCTTATATAATTTATTCGTGGAAATTTGGACTCATCATATCTACTAGAAAAAATAAATATCCTAGTTCTAATACAGCACTTAGAAAAAATAATATATTTGAAATACCATTCTCAAAGACTGATTAGATGAAAATAATCCTATTATAAGGTAATAAAAATATCTTTTGATATTCAATTATCACCATTTATAATCTTTACTCAATATAAAAATCAATCTATTGAATTAATGATTTATAATAAACAATATAATGGTAATTAATGTTTAAACAAAATTTTGTAATTTGATATTATATGTAAATATGTATATGTGTATATTTTCTCTCTCTATTTTGTATTTTTTTAATATATTTTATAGATTTTATTTTGTTTTTTGTTTTTCTTTAATTTATATATAGTAATTTAGATGTAAATATTTTTTGTACAACTCACTATCTGTAATAGGCTAAGGCCGTTGATTTCTGATGAACTAAATAACTAAATACACAGTTATTCACTACTGACAATTCATTAAACCTATATACTGTACAGATGCTTGGAAGTCTTGGTCCTTCTTTTTCTCTCGTGTTCTACCATATACTATCCAATTCTTGACAGTAGCCATATAGCGTCTTTTTGTGTTTCCTTTGCAATTTATTTTGCTGTGTAGGGTGAATCTTCAAATTCCAAGAAGAAAACATCAGCTGGTTCAGGAGGTCCACAGCTTCTATAGTTCTATCCCTCTCTGGTAAGTGACTTAAACCATCTGCATTCCCTAGATACTTGCCTCATCTATACTGTAAGTTATAATTGTAAGCTGCTAAATGTTAAGTAAGACTTGAGATCCATAAAAATAGTAAACTCGCATTCTAAAAGGAACTTCTCAAACTTCTTCACACCAAATATAATTGCTAAACCTTTTTTATCCATCTTTTCATAAATTTGTTCAGCCCTAGACAGGTTACAAGACCTGTATGCAATTGGTCGCTCTCTTCCTTCATCATCAATTAGTGCCAAAATGGCTCCTACACCATAAGCACTCACATCACATGTTAATATAAAAAAAATTCCAGGGTTGTAATGGTTCAGTAGTCTGTGCAATGGTTCTGCTACAGAGGCCTTATCCTTANGAAAGCATACATAAAAATTAAGAAGTCCTAAGAAAGCCTGCAATTCCACTTTATTTGTCGGATTTGGTGCATTATGGATCACTTTTACTTTTGAAGGAGATGGTTTTATTCCCTCACTGGAAACTATAAATCCCAAAAAATTCCAACTCACTCACAGCAAAGTTACATTTATCCTTGTTTAATGATATTCCTACCTTCCTCATTCTTGTCAACACTTGCCATAGTCTTTCATTGTGCTCTTGTTCTTCTTTACCAGAAGGACATCATCTATGAATATGAATACAACTACCCTGGTATTCTGATAATTAATGTCTCCAATAACTTTTGGAAAATTCCAGAAGCTGATAATCCCTGTGGTAGTCGATTTACCTTCAGTAGTCCTTTAGAAGTATTTATGGTCAATATTTCAGCTGCTTCTGCATCCACTGGAAGTTGGTAATAAGTTTGATTCAAATATAATTGTGTAAACAGTGTACCTCTACTAATAGTTGTTAACATTCTTGTACTGTTGGCAATGGGTAAGCATTTTTCTTTACTTTAGCATTTACTGTAGATCGATAATCAATACATAGTCTTATTGTGCCATCCTGCTTCAAAACTGGTACCACAGGAGTAGCCCACGATTCAAAATCTGTAGGTTAAAATGTGCCATTTTCAATCATTATTTCCAATGCTTGGTTTACAATGTCCTTGATTGAAATTGGAGCCGGATGTGGCCTTAAAAATATGGGATTACTGTCCCTTTCTATCTTTATTTTAACAGGGGGGGGGGTACCATTAAAACAGGTCTTTTCTTTCCTTAAATAAGTTATTCAAACTCCTGTATGATTTGTTTCACTCCCCTGTGTGCTACAATGGAATATAATCCTTGAATGTGGATAAAAGGGTTTAAACCAATTTCTTTCCAAGAAGCTAACTCCGCCTTCTGAGACTATTAACAGATCCAAGTTTGTAATTGTTATCTTGCCTTCAATTTGAACCTCTCCCCCCCCTCCCCTTCCCCATAAGAATAAATTTATTTTACTTTTCCGCAGCACTGGACGTTGACTAATATTTGGTCATATTGAATCTACTTCCAATAAATGTTCTTTGCCATTTAGCTTTACCTTGACTTTATAGGGCTTTAATGCTTCATCATCTTCTAGTCATACTCTTGTGCTTTAATGGGACTAATATTTACTTTCTGTTCTTTTATTTCTAAAGTGCTATTTAAATATTTACTTTTCTCTTTATGTTTATTTTGTAAAGCACAACACATCCTTTTTTCCTGCAAAAATTAAATATAATATTCATATGAAAACATTCGGGAGCTTTATGGTCTCCTCCACATCTAAAACAATCAATCACTTTCCTTACACTTTGCTTGTAATAATCCTCACCCTTTTCATTTTTTTTGCTTATAATTTCTATCTTTAAAATCTTTTTGATAATTAAATTTCTTTGTGGCTTCTATTTTCCCAATATTTTCTTGTTGACTTTTATCCATTTTATTTTCTATCATATTTTCTACCAGGTTTGTTGTTTTAATGCCCGATATATTTTTATTTGCTGTCTCAAAAGATAAATTTGCCACTTTATCTAATGTTAATTTTTGTTTCGCCAACAATTTAAGCTGCAATTAAATGTCTGAAACTTGCCATATTAATCTGATCATTAATTGCTTATTCAAATCTTTATAATTACAGTAGCCTAACTGCTCATTTTCTTTCTAATTACTTACGATTTGAAAATTTGATGTCACTACTTCATTTGGAACAGGTGAAAAATGATTAGAAAGTTTTAATATTATCTCATCAAAAGTAAAATCTTCGATAACTTTTGGCAGAAATTGGCACTATCAATAAAAGTAAAACTGAAATTGTGCCCTCTCCAATTACTGACCCTAAAATAGCTATTTTTATTTCAGCATATATTATTGCATTTGCCTTAAATAAATAATTTAATTTCAACTTATAGTTCTCCCATGATGCTTGTGGGCTCTGATTAATTTCAGGAAAGCTGCCTATAACTGAACTAACTGATTTGAAAGAGCTTCACTAGCTGTCGTATCCATATTTTTATTTTTCTTACTATTTTTACTCATCGCCAAACTCTTAAATGATTCACAAACATTTATTAAGTTAAAACAAATGATATCTTTCTCACCAAAGGTGAAGAAACTCAAGGGAACATGTGACGTTCACCATATTAAATATGATAGAATTTTCAGAAAAATTTCCTATCCCATAATTCCAAAGGCACTATAATATTATTTAAAATCCCATAATTCAATATATAACATAAAGTAAAAAGGTGATGTCATTAGTCAAACAGTGAATGATGTAATAAGCTTATGGTAAATGATGCCATAGTCTTACGGTGAATGATGTTTTAAGTCTTTTGTGAGATGTCATAAATTGAATGATGTCTTTTAAGGCTTACCGTGAATGATGCCATAAGCTTAAGGGTAGGATAACAAATGTGTTTGAGACATTGCTTCTCATAATTGTTGCTTGTCAAACATCTTATTTAGTTGGGTATATACTTGTATTTGAAATGGAACATTTTCAGGATTAGATATTGGCTACACTGATTAACAATTCATACCATCTATCAGATATACTGTACAATACATAAATGGATTCACCCATTGAATACATGGAAGCAAGTGATTAATCATCTGGGTCTAAACATATCCAGATATATGCACTTGAAAAAATAGTTACCATATTAGTTCTTTCTAAAATAATAT
>PXIH01S0001193.1:0-11412 GCA_003024985.2 Euperipatoides rowelli
TGGTGCTGTAGAAGCCAAATTCTCTGAATTCAGTGGAGTGGAAAAGGTTAAAGTTCAGATAATTAAGGAATTAGCAAATATTAATTTAGATGATTGTTCCAGCATATTGATGGATTTGAATTAAGCTTTTATATTGACAAAATTAATATCTTCTTCAATAGAAACTTTCGTTTTTCTAAGAATATATTCCACAATAGCATCAAACAGATAACATTTGTAAGTATCCATTTTCGTAATGGAGAAAAAGGGAAAATCAGACTAAATACTTGTTTTAATCCATTTTGTTAACATAAATCTTTTGTAAACAAAGTATTAATCATTTAGGAAATGAAATTAACCATTTTTGAGACTTAATATCACTAAAATATACATAAAATAACTAAATAAAATTAGACATAATATTAATACATACTTTACCGGCCGCGTGCATATGCGGCTTTCGAGTGCACACATTTTTATGAAATATTCTTATATTTTAAAGACATCATCTAAAGTGCGCACATTTTTCAGAGTATTCCAATTGCTACAAGTATTTTACACATCAATGTGAAATATTTTAAATTTGAGATGTACAGTTTTTAGTGAAAAAAAAATGTTCAAATAATTTGTTTTTTTTAAAAAATAAGTGTGAAGTGTCATCAAAAGTTCTAAGAGCGGTATTTTGTCTAGGAAAAAAAAAAAAACTAATCTTGTGGAAGTTGTGGGAAATAATAATGAAAAATCAAAATTATAATCTGTAGATTTAATATTAAATTTTGGTGTTGACTTAGGCTAACTTCTTTGGCTTTTACTCTAAGATTTTTAATTCTTTCCATCAGATAATATATTATATTGATAAACCTCTTTTGAAATCAGTTTGCCAAAAGGTTGTCATAATTGAAATTATAATTGATCAAACAATATTTTTGTTAATTGGCCAATTCCTAGGTCAGAACAATTTTCAATTGCAGTTAATAAAGAGTTAAAAATCATTGACAGTATTCTAGACAAATGAATAATGTACACTATTTGCTTTGGAGAAGGGATATTTTTTTCATAAAATTGAAAATTAATTGCTAGAGTTTATAATTTGGTTACAAAAAGTAATCCAAATTGAAACTTGCAATTTAAAATATTTATCAAGCTTTAATAATTTGATGATGTTGACAAGAAAAAAGATTTAAAAAAGAAAAACTACATAATTTTTAAATGATTAAAACAGATTGCTTTTTTATTCTATTTTTAAAAAGAAGAAAATGTGATAAAAAATATACTTTTCTCTGGTGAATTTATGTATAGAAATTAATATTTTCTAGAATTTCATATTTGATATAATTGAATTTTACCACTCTGTCATAGTACAGTTTTTAATTATTATCTAATAGAGTGTGCCCAAATTGCCTGGCATAAAGGTTACTACAGGGTCCACAAACTGAAACATAAACTGATACACAGTATGCATTAAAAAAAAAAATTAGTGGAAACAAAAGAAAAAATTGTAATAGGACTTTTGATAGCTATCGATTTTAACTTCTCGTAATAGGCTACTCAGTGTATTATTCTCTAGGCAAGAAAGAATACAATTGTGGACATTGCATTTTGCTTTCTGTTACTTTTAGGACAACTTGTTGGATTGTAAGTTGTGTCAGCAGACTGAGTTTGTATATCTTTTTGTTGTGTTTGCTCCTGCTCTTTTTGATCTTATCAATCTTTTGGCGCTGTTTCAAAGTATCAATCAAATAGGAGATGAATATTTGAATTTAGAAGATGTTTTTTCCACAAAACTATTGAAGCTGTCCACATAGTCCTTTACTGCTCCATTTGTTGGCCAAGGATCTACCCACATAATAGCACAACCATCAAGGAATACCTCATCTAATTCTGAGAGAACCTCTGTGAATGTTCAACACTTAGAATAGGTTTCATTTTTTACTTATTTGTACTTCTCATTTCTCCGTTGTCTGTGAATAGAGCTGTAGATACTGATGCAAGTAAATAGACTTTTGATATCAAAGTCAGGAGTAAGTAACATACCTATAACCTAAATATACTCTTGTATAGATGAGCATAGAATCTACAATGGTCACATTTGCTGGTTTCATTTTCTTCTTCAAATTGACTTTCTTGCTCTATCATTGCATTTTTGTTTGTACTTATTCTATATTGGTCTTTAAGAGGTTTGAATGATTTGCATTCTGAAAGGATCTTAGCTGATGTTTGATCAATGAATGATGTACCATATCTTCATTGTCTTAACAATACAAAGGTCATCGGCTGTATTGTGATGAAACATTAATATACTAGCCACCCGAACATCAAACAGCATTACAATTTCATCTCTAAAATGTCAAGTATCTTGTCATTGACATACCTTTGTTGAAAATGTCCATTTTTAGTACAAAGTTTTTGAATCGTAATGGAATTCCATTGTTTAGATTTATCTCAACTCATCTCAAATTTTCCTTTTTATGTTTACTACCTGCCTCAACAACTCCAGACTGTATATTAGGTTTACCCATGAATAATTTTCTACAATCATTATGATACCTGCCCTCAGCTGCATGAAGATTACTTACAGCACCTGAAATGTGAACTCAAACTTTATTAGCCCATTCATCTTTTCTGTGTACACACATCCAAAATTATGTCCCTGAATGTTTGGGTTCCTGGTCGATGGTCATCAGTTGTGCACAATTTAGAGAGACTCCAACATTCAGGATTTTTTTTTTGTCTACTTCAAGAATGCACTCTTCCCCACAGAATAAGCAGTGCTCCTTAAAATTAAATTTTGACAAATCAGATCTATGAATAAGCTTTACAGGAAATGATGGTATCTAATTTGAGTGTAAATTATTCTTTTTTAAGTATTTAAATTGTGTTCCTTAAAGATGTATATGAAGATACACACGATTTATGACATTTCAGATGTAATTCTTGATTTTCACTTAAGTTTTCTTCCAGTAATACATGAAGATTGCTGTTCTTTGTTTACTTGCATAATAATAGGCTGTATTCTTTTTGACCCGATTGTTAAAAACATACTTGAAACAGAGTTACACGCCTAAGTATCTTTGAACAAACACACATCCATCTTTGCTAGTACTGGCTTTTTTCAACATTCATTCTGCAACAAAAGAAAAATTATGAAATTGTTAATGCAGCATGTTGAAAAATAAATAATCTAATAATAATGCTATTTACAATTTAAAAAAAATTAATGAAAGTTTTCTTAAATTAAAAACAGACCTTTTGAACCAAAAATCAAAGTAAACACTTTTATAAAGAGCAGATTTAATGTAAATTAATACTGCAGTTTAGCCGTTTTGAAAACATTGTGTAACTCAAAATGCTCAAACATGCTGAGCTTTCACCCAGCATATTTGGATTCTACATACAAAGAACAACCAGAACCAACCAAAAAAATTGGATGTACATTGTACAGTGTACACCCATGAAAGGTCTAACTCTGATTCTGATAGAATAACAGACAGGCCTTCTCCCAAATATTTGTCATCAAACTTTGTTAGGATTCGGAAGCAATATCAATAGTTAATGGATAATATTTATACAAGGGAACCTGTAAAAGTTAAAATACAAATTGATTTCCTCATTTACTTACAAATAGATATACCAATTCTTCATTGGGTCCTTTTATTGAAAGAATACTAAAATAAATTATTAATTTATACTCAATACCTGGATTAATAAGTTATATATACAAGCTGTTGAATTATGCTTTGGCAACAAAAGACTTTCACTAATAGATTCAAATAGTAATTGAAACTAGTTATCCTTTTTGTGACAAGATGGAGTCAATTATTCACCTATTTTTTTTAATGTAAATATTTTCAAAATGTGAGAAACTATATTTGTGACATATTCAATATGTTATTTTCAATACTAATTTGGAAAATCTCTGTACATTTCTTATTTCCAACAAACCCTTTATTAAACCAATATTAATAAACCTACACGAATCTTGGAGACTCAGAAATACAATAATTTTTAAACAAATAGATCTTCAATTTGAGCCTCTTAATTTTATTATATATAGAGAGACTCAAAGATATCTACTATATAGTGATACAATATTTATGCCATTTGATAGTTATATTCAAATAAGGAATAATCGGAGCTTCAACCAATCACTTAAAAATTATACTCCAATACCTAAACAAATATACTTTAAAACCGCATCTTATCAGAAAAATAATTAATACCTCTTTAAAAAATTTAAACTTTTTAGTTGAATTATTCATAGGTAAAGTCAAGGGTGTACGGTGGGGGGGGGGGGGGGGGGGTTTCAAATCCTCAAAACTTATCAAAAGGTAACAAAACATCCTATCAACCAAAAAAAAGCTTCTCAAATTCTACCAAAAGGTATCAAAATGTCCTGTCAACAACAACAACAACAACAAAAAAGCCTCTCAAAATCAATCTAACAAAAACATAACTTGTAAGACCAATAGACCCCCCCCCCCCTGAAAAAATTCAACCATATGCCTTTGGGTACATACAGTATAATAAATAACTTAGATTAAATTGAAAATCGTTTTCTATTTCTTGTTTATTATCTTATTACAGTAAACTAAACTTTTTGTTTATAAAATTGTAATTATTTCATTAATTACAATTTCATTTATAGGGTCTATTATTTTTTATTGTTATACCATTTGTAATCTCCTTAACCCCAACTCTTCTTTAAAAATTTAAAGGAGAGTAGATTCCTTTATGATTGTGTTCTAATCAATACCTTAATAAAGGAATATTACTTTCAAATTCTTTTAACTATGTTATTTTTAATATTTCAATAAGGAATTTATCCCTAATTTTAATCTTAATTGCATTAATTAATTTTTTTAATTATTTAAATTAAGTTCAATTTAACATAATCTTCTAAGTGAAAATTTATAATTTTAATTAAATAATTTTTTATTTATTTATTTATGATGGGAATAAATAAGCAAATGTGCTTTTCAACCCTACAAGTTTATAATAATAAATTATATAGACACAAGGGATTAATTAATATCATAATACAAAAATATTATCATTCACAAAATCATCTATAAAAATTTACATAATTTTAACAATATGAAATAACTATATAAATACTATATTAGTGTTAATAAGTCAAATATCAGATAAATCTAAATACATATTAAAAATGACAATAAATAACTTTTAATAAATTAAATTTAAAAAAAAATAATGATACTGGAGAGATTATACATAAGGTGACCATTGTTAATTATAGTAAATTGTGACTTTCAGTTTTCAAATCATGCCCAGGAAAGTATTGTTAGATTTCAAATAACGGTTGAGCGAAAGTTTAAAATTATGATCGGTAAGAGAGTTGAATAATGTTTAGGAAAAGTTGTTCAGAGATAATATGGTTACCAAAAACATTATATCGTATTATGAGTGAGAGGTCTATATAGTTTAAATCTATGAACTCTCAGTTGTATAGATGTATTAAAAGTAAACATACCATTTCTATTGTCATTTATCACTATGAGTTTGAAGGCATATAAGATATCGCCTCGAAATAGACATTGTTGAGGGGTGAAGGCATTAAATTCCAAAAGTAAGGATAATCTTTTATGATAGCTATGATTGTAATACCCTTTAATTAATTTTGTAAATTTTCTGAAAGTTTTATTGAGGGCATCATAGTCTTTTTTATTTCTAATGTAATAAATTTGGTGACAGTAATCCAATGAAGGTTGTACTTATGTTTGATAGACGGTGGCAAATAGTTCAGGTGACATTGTGCCTAGAGTTCTAAAAATCATGGCCAACTTCCTTGCCATCTTACTAACAAAATTATTAGCATGTAAATGAAACACCAATCTGCTGTCAAAAGTTATGCTGAGGTCCAAGTGAAAGTTTGTTGAATTTAATAATTGACTATTTAAATGTAAAGAAAAATAAATTTTCTTGCCAATATTCGAAACCACTGCTTTTTCATGATTTATTAACGGAGAATTTTGGTCAATTTAACAAAACTATCTAGGTCTTCTTGAAGAATTTTAATATCATGAGGGGATCGAATAACTCTAGACAGTTTGAAGTCATCTGCATATTAAATCAAAAAGAATTGGACACTGACAAAAGCATCTGCTGTATAAAAATTAAATAATGGTGCCGCCAGGACGGTGCCCTGAAGGAGTCCATATGAAGTAGGCTACTGAACTTTTGGGACATGTCATTGTTAACCTTTACCACTTATTGTTTGTTTGTCAAAAAGGAGAAAATCCATTTAACCAAACTAGGATTGTAATTTAGTGATAACAGCTTGTCGCATAGCTGAACTGGAGGAACTAGGTCAAAGGCCCTTGGCATGTCCAAATATACAGTTATAATTGGAAAGCCATTGTCCATGACCTTCAACCAACATGACATCATAGTCATTAAGTTATTCATTGTGCCGAGACCAGGTCGATAGCCATATTGATATGGAGATAGAAATGCAGATTATTAGTCTGTATATTCAAATTTTCTGAATGACTCGCTCCGCTAACTTACTGGTTATGTTGGTGAGGACTATTGGGCGATAATTTGTTGGAGATGATCGATTGCTTTTTTTGTAAGTAGGGATTATTATAGACGACCTCGACGATTCAGGAACGACTCCAAATTTCATAGAATTGGAAATGGTCTGATATAGTAAATCTTCAAAAAATGTCTGATGCTGCTTAATTAAATAATAAGAGGTATTGTCTGAGCCTCTAGTTTTTGTGATCTTTGAAGAAGAAATTAAATTAGATATTTATAATCTAGTTAAAGGTTCCACTGAATGCATAAAATCTGAAGCATTACTTGAAAATCTTGTATAAAAATTAAAATTAGTTGAAAAATCAATTTTTGGAATGGAAGTCAAATAATAATCTCTAAAGGCATTGGCTATTTGAAGAGAATCTTGAAAGGTTGTATTATTATGAGTCAATTTGTATTTTTTTTTTTGTCATAATTTTTCTTCTTATTATTCATTTTTTTTATATAAAATTGCTTTATCAGTAATAATCATTGAAGATAATTTAGAATCATATAACCTTTTTGAATTCCTAATTTCCAATGCAACTTTATTTATCTTCAATTTATATAAACGTAGTTTGTCACTGAGGGATTTTGCATATAATACTGGAAAGCTTCTTTTTCTGTTTTTTCAATATTCTTAGTTGTGGGGTAAGCCATTCTGGAAGTTGAGTTTTTCTTTTTGAAAAGTAAGTCAAATAGGAATGTGTTGCTATAATTGAGTGAATCTGAGCTACTATATTTGCATAGTTATCCAAAAAATGAGCTTAAGAATGGCAATCAATATCAACAATGATGCTAGTTAATGCTGTAGAAATATGTGACGTCCAATCTTTCATATACACTGATGGCCAATCCTGTTTATTTTGGCCAGTTGCTATCTCTATTTCTAATACAAGATGGTCACTGCGGCCAATCGTGGGTGTCCAAAAATATTTGAGCAGATATCTCTATCTTACACCAGGACCAGGTCAAGAAGAGAAAGATGTGTACCTCGAATTCTAGTCATAAATTTGACCATCTGGGATAGCCGACATATCAATATAATCCTCAAAAGCTCAGAGTCATATCTACCTTCACGGGTAGAGTAGCTAGGCCAATGTATATAAGGATCATTGATGTCTCCTAATATAATGGAACTTGCATGGAGTGTGTGCATATTATAAATCTAAGGCTTTAATTAGATTGGACATTGCCTTGTCATTGTAATCATCAGGGTGACCAGGGACCACATATAATATACCCAACATTACAAGCACAGTGAAATATATATCATTCCTTATATAGGCTGGCAGTTCACCACCACAGGAAAATAATCGGTCATAACGACAGAGTGTATGTCTTCATCTAGTGTATCTTCAGTCAGCCATGTCAATGGGCGATCTATTGATACATACATTTGGAGTTCCAATAATTTATTTTTCATTGAGTTAATTTAAGTATAGACTATGTATTGCTATGTAACATTGGGAGATATTGAAGCTTGAGGAACAGTATTATTGTTTAATGAGTCTGAAACTGGAGGAACGATTTAATTAGTGGAAATATATTGTTAATAACTATTCGTTTCAATTGTTTTAATATTGCTAATAGAGTTATTATGAGAAGTTTTATTTACAAATTTGTTTGTAGGGTAATTTTGAGTATGAGGTTTAATATCCGAGCATTTAAATATAGCTTCCCTATAAATAACCAAGACAGAGCGTCCCTGTTTTCTTAAATCAAGTAGGTCATCAAGCAGTTGCCTCTGTCTAGTTCTAGCATCTTAGCAAAATCAGGATTATTTCTAAGTTTTGGATAATTATTATAAAAGGACCATTTGTATGTAATATTTGGAAAACTTATTATGAGGGGGCGAGCAGCTTGAACTTTTAACTTGCCCATTCTTTGATAGGAAATCATGTTATGTATATTTTCCATTAATTTATTTCATCTTGAGTTTCAGGGAGGCCAAAAACTATAATGTCTTCACTTTTAAAACTTAGATTTTTTCACAGTCTTAAGAAAAGGTAAAAGATGAAATGAGGAACAGGGAGAAAAGAGGAAAAAAATAAAAAAAAAATCTTATGATTTACATCAATTGTTCATTAAAATTACAAGTTTACTTTTAAAATTTTCAAGGTTAATCTCAATATTGTTCATTCAATCAATTTTAATCTACTAAATTACAAATTATTAGAATCATTTCATTGTTAATATATTTATTTTAGTTAAATTTCACTTAACTTTTTGTCTATGCTACCCTTTTAATTATGCTGTGATACAATTATTATCAGAATTGATTAATTAACAAAATGAATACAAATCATTGTCATATAATAGTCTATCAATATTAATATGTTTTGTTATAATTATCAAATTATATTAGAAGGTTAAAATCCCCCCTCTACAATACAAAATTAGTTTGTTGACTTGCCCTTTAAGTTAGCTGCAGCTGTAAATAAACTATTGTTTCCTTCTTGAAATCATATAATCAAATTGCGTTAAATTTTTTCTGTCACATTAATTGCTGAAATCTAGAAATAGATTATTTGCTTCCTGTTTTTTTTAATTGTTTACAATTTGATCTTGAATTTGACGATTATTTTAATATTGAAAAGATATTTTCATTACTAGCTGTCAAAAAAAATATTGAGTGTGGGAATAAAAAAAAAAGTGTTTGAAAATAAACAAGTAATAAAATGTATTTTTCATCATTTCATTTTGAAATTGCTAATTTCGACTGTTTTCATTAGATTTTTAATCAGATCTTTAAATTCTTCCAATTTTATGCCATTAATTACTTTGATCATACCCGCCCTATTTTTAATTAAATGATTGATCAATACTTCATGCATTTTTTTAATTTGTGTGTGACAGTATCTAAAGTATTATTGAAAAATCATGACTGGAATTCATTTTATGTATAATTTATACGATGAAAAAAATAATTTTGTCGAAATTGATCGAGTTGAGAATTTAATTAAATTAAATTATGACTTTCTTCTTTTCAAAATTACATTGTTGAAATACATGCATACCAAGACATTATTTTATGTCACAGTTTCTTTAATAAATTTAACATTTTATAATGCATAGGTAAATGATGATACTCGGAGATCTATAAAAAAGGGAATTTAAACCGATATATTTTCTTATTGAGATACCTATTAGCTCTACTATTGTAAACATTATGTCCTTTTAATAGAATGTTTAGAACTGATTTTAAGAGTTTAGAGATTTTCTTAGGGACCATTCACATATTATATAAGTTAACAGATTATTTTAGAGTTTTCCCTCCCCCTTCTAACACATTATAACAAACATAATACTCCCCCCCTCCCTGTTATATAACATAGTCATCATTCATATTATGTTTAATACACGATTAAGTATATTTCATCTATAAACTTTACAAAATAAGTATAGGGATTACAATTACACCTCATACAAAAAAAAATAGTAATAATAATTTAAAAAAATGCCAATGGTATTTGCATTACTTAATTTTTTACATAAAAACACAAAATAAAACATAATCTATATCAATCCCAAATGTTTGATTTAATAATTATTTACTATAAATAATAATATACAAACATCTAAATTTAATCTCCTGCAGTCCAGGGATTGGCCAACCACTCAACCAAATCAGTCGCAAGTGGAATAGGTACATTCTCATTCGTGTGTTTAGCAATGAGAACATTAGTGGTGTCAATCTTGTCTTCTGGAACCCACTCAAACACCTCAAGATTGTCCATAGCTCATTCTTCCAGACACACATCAACCCTCAACATTTAAAATGATTTTTTTAATAAATATAACTTTTGAATATTAAAATTTGATTTATTATTCTAAGAAATATTGATTTTTTTTCAGAAATTCTATACTTTTCAACTGCATATCCCCTTAAATGTTATATCTCCCCGGATACTCATCTTATTTCCTTAACAATTTTGTTGTGTATGTTATATAAAAAACGCTTCTAGAGACTCTCTCCCGTTTATAACAAATTATAAGAAAATGAAAACAACCCCCACTCCCTTGAGCGTTATATGTGAACGTCCCCTTAAATGTTATATTCAGCAATCTGAGTATATCATATTAACAATATGGTTGCCCTCATATCCTGTAAAAATAGGTCTGCCAGATTTCTTGAGGGACAAACCAGTAACCATGACAGGTTTTTTTTAATTTTTCATGTTACAAAAAGGCATATAATGCAATGATTTACTTACATAATTTTGCAACATTCACACTGGTATTTTCACTCTCTGTTTAGCCTACTCATATTATTTTCTATTAGATTTGGCACCCTTCATTAAAGTTTTTAATCAAAATTTAGTAGAATTATTTTTGAAAAATTCTGAATTTTTGTGTCTTTGACAGTTTTTTTTACCCCGAGATGCTAGGATAAGATGCAAAAAAAATAAAAAATAAAAATAAAAATACCAGGATGTTTCTGGAAAAATGGAGTTTCTGGCAACATTATGCAAAAACAATAAGTGTTTTATGGATATCATATGCTGGTAGCTATGGTAAAATTATGTTCCGGAGCACATTTTACCATGATGTTAAATCTAATGTTTGGAAATAGCTTGTATTAGCAGTGCTATATAGCACACTATTGTTTTATGTAACTTTGAAAGTGTATTAGAATTTATCAATTCTACTTTCAACTTTGTCAATATAGTTTTATTTTGCTGAAAGAATGTATGTTTTATTCTGCTAGAATTTTTTTTTTAATAGCAGTTTGGCAAATTTCATTAAAAATCTATTAGCCAAATATTAAAACAAGTAGCCAAATTTTTTGGTATAGGCCTACAGCCTACAGTATAATGTGTGCCTATAAAAATTTTGTGGGAATCCTGATTTATTAAAATTGAACTAGGCTGGGACTGGATCTTAAATCTGATT
>PXIH01S0001195.1:12835-23382 GCA_003024985.2 Euperipatoides rowelli
TATTATAATAAAATTTACTTCTGAGCTTTTGTCACTAAGCGTTAAAACGTAAAATTAAAAAAAAAAAAAATATTACATTTGAGCGTTGATTCAAAAAATACCACCCCCAACGTCCCATCCTGATTATGATAATAAGTCCATCATTTTTTCTGGCTAAATAAAAGACAATTTTTGTCAAAATAATACTAAATTAATAAAGTCAAAATAATACTACAATTTTTTTTTTTAAAAAAAAAAAGCTATTTTAATACAGATTAGATATTCTACTGTTCACATGCAGAAGCAAACCAAGGGGTGAGGGTAGGCCCACCTCAGGTACCATAACAGGTAAGGGGGGGGGGGGGGTTGTGTCCCCAAAATTATTTTTTTAATTTTTTTTCCAGGGGTGGGATGGGGGAAGATGCGGTGGGGTGGTGCAGGGTGGGTGGGGCACAGGATAGATGGGGTGTGAGGGTGCAGGCTTGGGTGGGGCAGGGGGTGCAAATAAAGTAATCTGTTAATGTATGTTTGTTAAATTTGGATTGTAATAAAAGGTTATTAAATTATGACAGACAAAAAAAAAAGCTTATCAAATCAAAATAAGACAGTAAGTCAACAAATCGTCCAAAAAACTAAAAAATAATAATAATAATAATAATAATAAAAGCTCATCAAAATAAGACAATAAATCAACAAAACGTCCAGACAACTAAAAAAGGAAAAAAAAAGAAAAAGTTTATCAAATTATTTGTCAAGGGGGTATCAAAAGTCAGTTTAGCCAGCCCCAGACACCAAACAGTCATGGCACGACTCTGTTCACATGTATTAAACAACAAATATTAAATGCCTGAAACTAATTCTATTAAAAAAGGCAGCTGGCCCTGCGGGGCTAGCCGTGCGGCGAAACGCACGTTATTGTAATCCGTCGGCCAGGGTTCAAGGCTGGCTGTCGGAAGGTGATAATTTGTATAAAAAATGATTTCTGCATAATTAGAATTAAAATTATGATGGACTTGAATTGATGAATTTTATGTTATTTTATGTATATATACCTGATGTGCGTTGTAAATATTTTTTTAAAAAAAATAAAATAAAAAAGGCAGCTGGACAATATATATATTTCACCTTTTCAATAATCAATAGCATTAATAAAATTAGCTAAAAGCACAATGACCTGACTAATCCATCAAATGCAATTAATAATCATTTATCTACTGGTGATCAATAACGCAAGGATTTACAAATAACATTTACACATCGATGATGAATAGCTAAAATGTAATAATAGCCTAAAACCATTTCCCAAATTTATCATTGACTGATTTTTTCTCAAGTCCATTTACTGCTTGCTATCGATAGCTAATGTACCAGATGATTACATTACAAGGGCACAGTACATCATTATTGAAGAATACATTTGAATTCATTAATTTTTATACCGTGCCATTTAAATCATGACAAATTTAAACAATTCCCTAATTAGCGACTCCTAGTGGTAATTAATATCAAGAGAAAAATATTTTCTGCCATGTCATTGTCACACGCAGCCACTCACTGGTCCTCCCCCACCCCTTGCTTTAAATTCTGACTGTGACAGAAACATAAGTTTGTACTTAGAAGACAGCTATTACTCTTAATACAGAGGGAACCTATCATGCTTTTCACAACAGGAAAATATCGTGTAATAATTTACTGTCCTCAATATTTGGTTGTCTTTTAAGGGACCAAAAACTTAAAATGTCTTAAAAAAAATTATAAATAGGCACGGTTCTAAACATTTATTTCCATGTAAGCTAAAAATCATTTGGTATCCTATGCTTATTTGGTTTACCATTTTTTTTTTTATTAGAAATTTTATTGGTTTGATCTGTTCTAGTAGCCTATTTAATATCTATGAAAGTAACAGATGGGTGAAATTGTTATTAAAACATTGCAGAATGCTTAAATTCTATCAATTATGTAAAAAGTTTATTTTGTGTATGTCTGTCACCCAGTGGCATCTTTAAGCGTGGCCCACTAGGCTCTGGTCCAGGGCCCCCATCTTACACAAGCCACAAGCCAAGTATAATTTAAAAAAATACACTTGGACCCCGATTAACATTAATAATTGCTTCTAAAAATGTCATGTGCTAATCAAAACATTTTGGTACCTGAAATTCCATAAGAAATAAAGTATTAAATTACTTGATTTCTGAACAGCACTAATTAAAAATTATTTCACAATGTTAATAAAAGAAATATTCTAAATTTTGTAAATAAATATTTACCTGTATTTTAATATTTAATATATAATATAATCATTTTAAACATAAATTTATAAAATTTTGTTGAGGACCCCTATATAATTTGAGGCCCAGGGGCTCCATACATGCTAAAGAAGGCACTGATGTTACCATCCTTTAAAGGATGAGTGTGAAGTTCAATAAACTCTAAATAAATTACAGTAATTTCTTATATTGTTTAATGACTGAGAATTAATGGTTTGCTTATTAATATAAACAAGACCAAATTTATGTTGCTCGGAGGAATGGATATTGTTCCTGAATTTTATATAGTTGATTACTGATTATATTATTGCGCGTGTAAAAAAAGTTATAAAGATCTAGGATTGGTCATCGGTGATCGTAAGACTTTCTAAAATCATGTTGTTCATTTGTTATCTAGATTATATAAGCGTTTGTATATGATTAAAAATGTTTTCACTATGACAGACCTGGTTACTGTTAAGGTCTTATATAATGTATTCCTTCAGCCTGTCTTAGGTTACTGTGCCCCCAGCTTACTCCATTTTAAATTCGGGAGATAGGACGAGGTTTGATCGGTTCTTCAGATGCATTACTAAACAAATAGTTAAATTAAAAGATTTAATATCTAGAGAGCGTCTAAATATTTTATTAAAATATAAAATTGCCTCCCCTTCAGAAAGAAAAATGAGGAGAGATGTGATTTTTTGATTTTAAGCAATACAATCAACAGAATTACATTTGACGGTCTAACGTTACTTTCACTACGGGTCATTTTCTGATTTTATCGATAGAGCGATCATGTCTAAAAATAAGCAGTTATTTTGATACAAATAGAGTGGCGAATCATTGGAACATTCTTCATTTGATAATAATTCAATAGTATTTAAGAACAAATAGGACAAATTCCTGGTTCAGAATAATTATTTCAGATGTTACTGATCGGTGTAAAATCTGTTAAGGCTTACTCCATCCACATACTTGGACGAACTAAAAATGCCTTATTATTAATGTTAATTGTATGACTAAAAATATTACTTAAGCTAAGAGAAGGCAGATAACTTCCCTTGTTTCTCCCCTAAGACTAAACATAGATGCATAAAATATTGTATAAGTATAAAACAGAAAAAATGGTAAAGAAAAACTCGTTAGCAAAAAGTTATTTAATTAATAAGTTAATTAATTAAACATGCTATCATTCAGTAGCACAATTTATATAAATCCCACAAGAGCTGACATGCAAGAACATTTCAAAGTTCAAAGTATAGACATATAAAGTATGTTGCATCTGTATCATCAATTGAGTCTCTCCTGCTTCTCTTAGTGTACTTTAAAAGCTCTACAAGAAACTAACAAAACAAAAACTTAAAATCAGGAGAAGTGAGAAGGACATTGAGTTATCTGCTTCATATCTACTCATTTAGTGAAGTATTGGAAATGTATAAGCATGAATGAATAAAAGTTGATTATACTACTGATTTGTTCTTTTTTTTTTTAAAGGTTATAGGGGTGCATTTTTTAAGCACATCTTTGAAAACAAAAATAAAAAATTCAACAGTGAAACCTCATTACAATGAATCTCAGAGTCCAGCTGTTTTTCTATTTATTTCCAGAATGAGAGGCCTTTGTTTTAACAGATTTTGTTGTAGCAGAGCTCTTTGTAACAAGGTTATACTGTAGTTGCATCCGATGTGACTTTAAAATTATTGTATTTTGTGTTACTATTTAAAATTGTATGCAATCCAAGTTTTATTTTATTTATTTTTTATTATTATTATTAGGCTAGACTTTTTTTTAGCCTATTTTTACACACAATTGTAACCAAGAATATTAGTTTGAATCAACTTTTTTATTAGGGATATATTGTATCTATGAGTGTCTGGCAGGGTTGGCCTTGGTCTACACTAGAGGAATAAAGCCTGTGGACTAGGAAGATAGCGACACCTAAGAGACTGTAACCATAATATTAATATTGACACCAATGGTCACTGTTTGGTTTATTTTGGTTCTGAAATGGTGATAGAAAATATCCTTGAATAGATCGCTTTCAAAACAACAATAAAATGTCAGTTTATAAACAATAAGGAAGCTGCTGATTGGCTGAGGCTTGTTGCGAAAGTTTGGAGAATATTCCATGAATAACACACCTCCCCTCCCCCCCCCAAAAAAAAAAAAACAAACAACTATAACAATTAAACACCTTTTCACTTCAGCTTCTACAGTTGATGTATAGATGTTCTTTAAACACATTTTACTTTTAGTTAATCAGCCAATCAGATCAAATGAAAGCCTTAAGTCCCACATGTCCATATAGGCTTGGTTTCTTCTTTGTAATCGAAGGCTTTAAGTTAAAGTCAACGAATTGAAAGTGTCATCTGGTTAAGCTATTCTCAATTGATTTGTTTATAATAAAATTAAATTGATAAAAGCTTTAATTTAATTAAATAGCCTTGATTGGGCATAGACCTTGAATGATGTCATAATGGAGAGCAGGAAATGTTTACGATTATTATTTACAACTGCACACATCTTGTTTTAGTCATGAGTTTTTTTATAATGGAAGAATTGAACTCTTTATATTTAGTCTAATTGATGCCATTAGATTAAAATTGATTAATTGAGCAGATCTTGCAGTATATTATAGGGTTTATATCCTTCCAGTTTTTTATGAAAACGTCCCTTAATTGGCTCCTCTGTCTCGGTGTCCGAGCAAGGCCGATTGGGACACCTTTTTGTCCCTTATTTCCATATTTTGTCCCGGATCATCCCGTTTTTTTTAAAAAATAATAATAGAGAAACCTTGAATGAATTTCAATAACTTAATCTGAAAATCACGAGTCGGCATTATAAGTTTCTAACAAGAAAATTAAAAATTGCGTCATTATAAGAGTAACTCACTTTCTGGCAGTCATGTGATCTGGGGCGTGGCCAATCACATATTTTGTTCACCCTAATAAGCATTAAAAATCGTGGAAGTCATGCTTAATTTATTAACATATTTTTAATCCTATACCCTAATTGGAATAGATCGTGTTCTGAAGCTGAAAATTTTCCGAAGCCGGTAACAGCGCCATCTATGAACTGTTTTTAGAAAATTTAATGTAACAGGCTTATCGACCTGGGAACTAAGGATTGAGAATCATAATTCTTATGTGAGAGTGAATGAGTGAGTGATGCCCGTGTAACGGGCTTAAAAATGTTTGATGCCCGTGTAATGGGCTTATTTGAAGCCATGTTCCGAAGCCAGTAACAGCGCCATCTAGGAACTATTTTTAGAAAATGTTTGATTCCCATATAACAGGCTTATTTAGATTTCTATTAACATCTATATAACCCTAATTGGAATATGATCATGTTCCGAAGCCAGTAACAGCGCCATCTACACTCGGTGCGGGAACTATTTTTAGAAACTTTAAGTGGTGTTTTCTCTTAGATAAAAACAAAAGAAAAAAGTTTGATGCCCATGTAACGTGTTTATTCGCTAGTATACTGTATATAGAAATAGACAGATTCAAATGTCGATTGTTCTTTCACAGTTTCTATAGAATATAGAGTTTAGCCAAATGATTACCGTAGGCTAGAGGGTTTTTTTTTTTTTGCAAAGAGGACGTAAACATAATTTATTGCTCAAATTTGATTATAAGAAATACCGAAACAAAATTAATTAACAATACAAGCTAAAATTATACAGAAATTATAAACAATACAATAAAAATAAATTAATTCACAATCTTTGTCGCAGATTTCTAAGAATTACGTTTTAAATAGGCTGTCAAAATTATAAAAACTTTAAAGCTTCAACTTTAATAAACAACTTATTTGGTGTGAAATTATATTTTTATTAAAACGCAGTATTTACAAATGAACTTTATATGAGTAGCCCTATGACAAATATCCTGGGCAAAGGTTTTAATTTTCAATATTAAATTCATTGAATTAGGGTGTGGAACCAAATACGAATATAAACCAATAAAGTGACAAGTTTAAATAAATATAATACAAGAAATAAAACAACTTACCACTTTCCATCGTTCCTTGACTACATGTCCTGGCTGTAAAAGATCTTCATGATCTGTCATGGTGTAGTTATCTACCCCAGGCTTCAGCCCATTTTGAATATTCCTAAAAAATAAAGCGTAATTTGAATAAAATTTCCGAAAAATAATAAAATTTTAAATATATTGTCTATAAAAAAAAAAAAACGTTTAAATTCTATGAAGGATTAAATGATTTCTAAAATCACTATCAAATCAAAGTTCCATTGGCATGTTTCTCCAACATTTATAGTCAGTTATTATTTGATCTAAATAAATTTCAACCATCTCCAAAGACAATGGGTTATATATTTTTTTCAGATAAATACAGTATATAGAGTATAATATACTCATATTCCTGTACCTTAATTTGATGAACTTTAGCCTAAAAACAAAGAAATGAACTGTCAGTTCAATATTGTTTCAGCAAAAGTCATCCCGAAATCAAAAAATCGATGTTTGCATATAAAACTGTGCATTTATTATGCAATATGCATATATTATAATACCAACAACAAAACAGCTCACAAAATGTTCTAATACTTGTACATCACTTTTTATTGCTTAGAATAAATCAAAGTTTCAGATGGTATTTGTTTCTTCTGGCAGCATACAGTTCCTGCATCACTTTGATTGTGCACTCTGTGCATGATTACTACTTGGTATCTTGAATACGGACGGCTCCTGCTTCCAGTGATTCTCCAATGAGCACGATGATGTTTTTTGTAAGGTTTCAATATTTCTGACAAGTTTGTAAAGTCATTTTCATTGTAAATCTGATTAGTAAACGAATAATCTGCCCAGTCAAATCAAACAAATCTGCATATCTTCTCCCAAGTCTTCCTTGTTGTAGGTATAAGAATGAATGCAAGGATAGTGAGAATGGCTCGTGAATTACATCTTGCATTATTGATGTTTGGAATTTGTTGAAAGTTAATCAACGGAAAATGCCTTTTTTCCTTAAAAATAATCTGAACACATGTTAGATAGTACAAAAATTTCATGTCATCTCTTCAGCAAGATTTATTGAGGATTTCTTCTATTCCTTTCAGAAACTTGCTTTCAGTTCCTCAAACTTCTTTACTGTTGAAACACAAACGGACATTCAATATTTTGAGCCCTGATGTTACCATCAAGTTCTTCCTCCATCACTAAACAGTAAATCCTGTCCAGTATGTGATGCTGACAACTGATAAATTGTGGTTTGCTTACACCCTTCTCTGAAAACATTTGTTGCAATTTGACAACTCTACTTTATTTCCCAGTATTAACTCTGTTGTATCAGCAACGATCATCTTGATTGCAATCCATAAGTTGCATTCATCAAGAACTTTGACCATTTCTTCAGCCATAGTTTTAGTCTTGCAATCTTTCAAATTCAGTGCATCCAATTTTACTTTGGTTCTTTCATTTTTAACTACCACTACCTGATATTCATTTTTCTCAATGTCCTTGCCATCAAATGTAAGGACCATTGTTCCATATGTACTTTTCAATCATTTAAACTATTTAATTTAGCAGCCTCTTTGAATGTTGACTTGTAAATTTCTGCTTGGCTTGGAGTTTAAATATCAATACCACCATGTGACAATCATTTGCATATTTTAGCAGCTTTACTTGTTCGATACTCTTGTGGATTCACAAAGTTGGTGGTGGACAAGTAGTCTCATCTTCATATTCACTACTACTAGGTGCAAGATCGTAAAAAGTTGAATCATTTCCTCAATTGCAAGTTGAATCTGTTGAGTACCCCACTTCTCTTTTGCTTTCCATTTGAAGATAGTACAGTTGTTTATCTTCAGGGGGTAACATTGACAATTTACTTTTATAATATCAAAAAGTTCATTCAGGGCATCATATTTCACCCTCTTGAGACATTCGTCATAAGTATTCAGCACCTTGTCAAGCTTTGTGCATATTACTTGATGCGATACATATGTGAAATTCAATTTATTCTTCCAATTTGTATTTTCTTTGGAAATTTCTGCTATTTGATCCTGTCTCCCTTTGATTTCTGGTCCAGGAAACTGGTACCATCAAATCAATAATTTGCATTTGGAGTGGCAGTGTACATTTTTCTTCTAGTGGAGATTGCTCTGAAGGCACACGTCCTCTTCTTTTATGTGACTGTTGAAACCTCACCAAATTATTGGTCCAGATATCCTTGTTCTTCTGTATAACCATCTTGTGCGACATTATATATTGCTACTGAAAGAAATATAAAAAAAGTATGAAGTTGATTTGTGTTTTCACAAATCTTTTTTTATATACATTATGTATACCAAAATTTGGATTGTTCTAGAAAGTTTCTAAATAGTTCTAATAAGTTGAAGAAAGTTCTAGAAAATTTTAGTAAGTGCAACTACTTATGTGTAGCAATATGTTAGATACTGTATATTGTGATTCCAGTTTTTGACTTAGGGCTGAACCTTTTTTTAAAAAAAAAACTGAGAGGAATTAGGACGTTTTTCATTGTTTTTAAGTAAAAGTTCATCAATTTATGATACAGGAAATCTTTTCTTTGTAATAAATAAATAAAAAGTTATAACCCTAATACTCAGACACACACACACAAATAATAACAGGTTTGTATCCAGCATGAGGGGGGGGGGGGGTTAAGTCATGCCATAACTAAATGTGCTAGTAATCTAAGAGTTAATAAAAATTGCTTCTTTTATTGACAAAAAATATAATTTTTTTTTTGTAATTTTTGTTTAAATGTAAATGATAGTAATTGCTGTAATGATTTGTACTATATGTTGAAATATATTTATGATATTGGCCTAGTTTGATAAAATGGAAGCCTTTTTGATAGCATGCATTCTGATTGCCATGTTTAGAAAAATGTGCAAAACTTGTTAAACAGCAATGGATACATCCAAAGAATTCAAAGGCCCACAACTAGATCAATTTGACTGTTTATAAGGGTAACTTTGAAATCATTCTTTCCAATTTCATTATGGAAATTTGACTATTTCCGTATGTCAATCGTCAACTTTTGACTATTTAGTCCACTGTTACCTTACAAAACAAACACGCTATTTAGTAATGCAACTAGGAACAAACACAAATAGTTTTAAATATGCTATTAATAAATAAATATACAATTACAACCAGACCCCCCACATCCTAATTGAGGCCCCGGGATTGGACATTCAGACAGGGCCTGGAACCACCCCTTATATTTTTGATTTTTTTTTTTTTTTTGGGGGGAGGAGGGCAATGGGAATACTTTGATGGGTGTTATAAGGCTACTCATTTTTGATATTTTTTTTGGGAGGAGGGCTGTTAAGTAAGGCCAAAATATCACAACTATATAGTGTCATCTTACATAGTTTGGTCATTCACAGGCATCCTCTTGGCCCAGGCTCCTTGACTACAGTCCCAACCAACCCCCCTCCCTGTAGGGGCCCTGATTCCAGCAAAGTATTAGATTAAAAAATACACTATATTTGATTAATCTTTATTCACTTTTAATTCATAAACCACAACTTTTTATCTCTTTAGCCAATTTCTCATCTGTTTTTTTTATTAATTATTAATATTATCTCTGTAGAATAAAAAGTAAGGTAAATAAATAAAAAGTTATTAATAGGGAAGTGATATTTAAATTAATTTTAAAATGAATAGTTTAGTTATTTTTTAATAGCTAAATAATGTGATTTAACCGCTAATGTAGACATGATTTCAAAAACAAATTGTACAACAAGCAACTGTGCTTGAATCATAAAGTTAATTAACTTTATGATTCAAGCCCTGCCTATTTGTGAAATGAGGCAATTGAATCACTAATTATAGATACCCTAAGATAAAAAAGATTGAGCTTGTGGCGATCTGATCGCAACAATCGAAATGTGTGATCCAATCGCAACTGTAGGGCTGGCCTTATGCTTCCCATAATTCCTAGAAACTAAGTCTAATTAAATCATATCACAATGATCCCATGTCTGCCACTGGAATAGCACACTGCCAAAATCCAAAATCAATACAAAAATACTATAGAAAGATAATCACAGCAGATATGTAGATAAAAAAAAATAGGTTTAACAGATGGATACAGTATATAGGTCAATAGATAGACACAGTTGGTAGACAGAAAAAGAGAGAGATAAATAGACAGACAGATATACTGTATAGAATAATCTGTTACTAAAATAAATAAATATGTATATGGTATAAATTAAAAAAAAAATGTCTAGGAAAAATGGAGGGGGGGTGGGGGTGGAGGTTGTGGTCCCATAAGTATTAAAAATCAGAGTAATGCCAGTGTTCAAAAACGTTTATACTTAAC
>PXIH01S0001196.1:1363-12342 GCA_003024985.2 Euperipatoides rowelli
ATTATTACATCAGCGGGTTCAGGTGTCGTAAAATTTATGTCAGGACGTCTTTTATATATATAATTCTAAAAAATAACTGTAAAATAGGCTATGTGCATGGTAAAAACCTACCAATATTGTAGTGGCAAGTTAGTTTTAGGAATAGAAGGAGAGATAAATCACTAGACAATACACAAAGGCATATTTTATAAAAAATTGAATTTGTCGTAAAATTTACGACAGCGCACTCGCTCGAAAGTTAAATTTAAAAAAAATTAACATTTTATTCATAATTGTTTTTCATTGATATTTTTTTTTTCAATATATATAACTTTATGAGATAAGTAAACAATAACTAATTTTGCTCAATTCTTTTACAGTAATATTCTAATTTTGGCACCTATCTTGGGCA
This sequence comes from Euperipatoides rowelli, assembly GCA_003024985.2. NCBI lineage: Eukaryota > Metazoa > Onychophora > Udeonychophora > Euonychophora > Peripatopsidae > Euperipatoides > Euperipatoides rowelli. The sequence goes on from PXIH01S0001196.1 coordinate 1,755, forward strand.
TTTCGTCATTAGATTTTTTTCAGTGTGTTTCATTTATTTGGTATATACCTGGTCAAGTGAACATTTAATTTTATAGACGAACGATCAAAGTTAGCCCTTTCTGAGTAGCAAAGTACTTGATCATAATAAAATAGTTTAGTATGCTTTTATGCAACAATAATTCTGAGGCAATTGAAGATGAAATTCTAACTTATTAATAAAATGAAAAAAAAAAAATTTGTATTGAAGACTATTTTATGAAGACTAGCATTTTCAAATTACAGCATTAATCCTTTCAGGTAAACACTTGCATAGCCTTACTTACGGGGGTATTTAAAATCGATGTATTTTTCCCAAAAAAAATGAATGTAAAATTCATGATTAGGATTGCAGATGATTAAAATTAAAAATTATCGTTACACAATCATCTAAGATATTGTAATTACTCAGTTTTTACATAACAATTTCAATCCCTTTAATAAATCCAAGTTGAAGCAATGATAACTTTTTTGGTTTGTCAATATGAAAACTAAAACCTCACGAAGTAACCCACTTCTCGAAAGTTTGAAACAAAATGTTTTAATGGCAACAGTCGAGTTAATTTTTCTGTGTTTAATGACGAACGAAAAGTTACCGAATAGTTTAAATAATTAAAAAGTTAGCTACTGACGAACACACCTCTTATTCTTATAAAGTTGTAAATCAACTAGAACTGAAAACTTGCAGCAGTTAATTATTGGAAAATCAGGTAATCCATGATACTACCATTCAAATACAACTCTAGGACAGGGTTGGAAAATAGGTGTGTACGCCTGTCATGGATGGTACAATAGAGATTTTCGGCAGCAGGCCAGAAATTTAAGCTGGCGTTGAAATTTTTTCATATAAAATATATATTCAATCGTAAAATGGCATAAAACGATAATAATTTTCATTTATTAAACAGTAGCGCTATAATTGCAGGTGTGGTGAGTACAATATATTTATACAATAAAACATATGTACAAATGGAAGCATGAGTATGAAAAAAAATGACATCAACCTTTGTTTAATTTTGGCATGTTGGCCTAAATAACATTGTTTGTTTAATTTTGGCACGTTGGCTATAAATGACAACTTTTGTTTAATTTTGGCACGTTGGCCAAAATAATATCAACGTTTGTTTAATTTTGGTACATTGGCTATAAATGACATCAACGTTTGTTTAATTTTGCCACGTTGGCCAAAATAACATCAACGTTTGTTTAATTTTGGCACATTGGCTATAAATGACATCAACTTTTGTTTAATTTTGGCACGCTGGATAAATCCTCTTTACCATCCCTACTCTAGGATTACATCAGAGCTATTTAATGATTTACTTGTTAAACTCTACATTGGTATGAAACACCTGAAGTGGGCTGCTCAAGTTATTCTCCTCCAAGAGTTTAGAGATGGGAATTGATGCTCTTTTCATGGAATAGTTATTATCTGATCCTGTTCTGTTTTTAAGAAGTTCTTTTACCTGTCCTTTTGAGAACAGTTGTTCTTTCATAATTTACCTGTCCATGTATAATCAAAAGAGCAAGACATGGTCAAAAAAATAATTAAAAAAAAGCTTTTTTTTTTTTAAAAAAAAAATTAATTTTAAGAATGTTCAGAATTATGCATATAAATTGAAAAGAAAAAAATCAATTCCCATTTAACTCAAAGATCAAAATTGTTTATAACCAGAAAGAATAACATTTTCCAAGCAGCATTAATAGTTTACAATTTGAGAAAATTAGAACAACAGAAAGCACGGAGTTAAAAAAAAAACAGTGAAATCCCAGAACAGATGAAATTCAAGCAGATATTACTATAAATGTTTGTTACAGACACATCAGAAAAAAAAATATGTAGTCTTTCTCCTTTTTTTTGGAGGAGGAGTCTTTTTCATACAACAAAATTTCAGTACAACAAAAAATTTGGCTAGTACCCTGGAGTTCATTATAATAGAATTTCACCTGTAATATTTTTATAGCTAATATTTTTTATTTAAAATAATTAAACATGTTCTAGCAAGACTTTTAAAAAATAATAAATATTATTAAACTTCTATAAACTCTTCAAAAATAAAACAAAGAACATTAATATTGTTACTAACCTGCCTTTTATTAATAAGATAGAGGAGGCACATTTGTTTAATTTTAATGACAATGTTTGAATCTTGCTGAATTAGCCATACATTGCAACTAGTGCACGGCTTGTATTGGATTTTATTGAAATTTGTTTGCATGTAACTAAAATGTCCGACATTAAACCAGAATTGATTATTTTCAATGTTAATACAGTAGCCAAATTTGATTTTTATTTCATTTGGCTCCATTGGCTCCTGCCCGGACAAGACCTTCTAGCGATTTTCCCAATATAAGGTTGATTATTCTAAAGAAACAATCCTATTTAACACAATATCTAAAATAACTAGAAATAAAATAAGATTTAGAAAGCTTTAATAGTTACCGTAGAATGCCGTCAAAGGGCGCATCAAATATTTCTCAGCCAAAATTAGGTACAGTGTGCCCTCAATAAACAAGTGCACCGTCACCAAACAAACATTTTGATCGCTCTGAAAGAAATCAAAGCTATGCTATGCAACAGCACACACCTCCTAGTTTTTACCTCATCTATAGTTCAGGAGAGTGTTTTCATGTATACCAAATGCGAGCGCCATTTTGAAAAACAGTTTTTAAAAAATTATAATTCTAGCCAAACAAGAGCACCTGGGCAGTATTTGCAATGCATTGTGGTAAATCTAAGGTTTACTAACATGGTTCGAATAAGAGTGCCACTCCCTTTTTCTCCAGAGCGAATGATGTGTGCATGCGCACTTGATTGGAATTCTACGGTAATAAATATTGGGTAGAAATAAAATATTTAATGAAACTTATAGCATTATTTCTTGAACTTACCAAATATATCACAGATTATTCCTTGAAAACAGTAACAATTTTTAAAAAGACATTTTACAAATCTCTTAGATTTGTAAAATCTCCTGTCAAAAGATAAAAAGTTTAATGAAATCTAATTATATTCAATTTCACAATAGTATCTGTGTTGAAATAATATACAGGCATACAACAAAATAGATTTAATTCTTCAACTCATTAAAGCAAACATCTTGTGTAGATTACTATCATTTTAAATACTTAGATCAATAATATTGATTTCTCCTGTAAAATATATTATTATTGGATATTGCAACCTTTTGTTAATACCATCTCAGGAATATAACCTTTGAACATAATTACCAATATGTTAAACACCTATAAAGATGAATTTAAAGAAGGACAAATTTATTAATATCACAAAATTGCAAGTGTTAAATAGTTTATTTCATGTGGACTGTTGAGCTAACCAGCTGTATTAAAAATGTATTTCACCTGTTTATTAAAGCATGGAAGAAATTCTTCTACTAAAGCAATGATAATTGGCCCTGTGCTAAGATAAACATATAATTTCTTTTAAAATAATTCTTAAAGGTATATACTATCACCAAAAAATCAACTTTAGATATTTAAAATCAGATTAAGGAAAAAAAAAAAAGATACATATAGTTTTTAATTCTCAATTATGAACTATTTAGTTGTTATTCTATTTTAAAGTACCGTAAACCAGGGTTACATGAACCCAATATAAAAAAGTGTTTAGAATCATATGTTCTCTTTGCATTTTTTTCCCCAGTGACAAGAGCCTGAAACCCTGGTAATAGTTCCAAAACTTGCTGTAAGGTTTCTAAACACTTTTTTATTGTGCGTTCAAGTAACACCTCAGGGTCCAAGTAACCCTGAGGTGTTACTTGAACACACAATAAATTGTGAATTTGGACCTTTTTTTTTTTTGGTTGCCATTCATTTCCATTTTGATATTTTTGTGTAAAGCCAATGACATAACATTATAACCTGTGCACTCCATTTTGCCTGGTAAACGCAAGGTAAACATTCCAATTTCAATTGTTTATATTCTTTACTTCCTTAGAGAAAAACACCTATAAAGTGTGTGGCTATGGCATGCAGTAAGTAATAGTCAAAATCAGAAGGATGTTCAGTTTCACAAATTTTCTAATCATGATATAAGATCTACATACTATATGGATGTAGATTTGATCAAGAAAACAACTGATGAAAATAACGGTTTGAAGAAAACTGATCAAAGGTTAATGATTGTGAAAAATCAAATAGTAACCATGAAAGAAATAGATGGTACCATTATTAGAAAGAAAGAAGTTATTGTCCAAAGAGTTTACAAAACACTATATCAAGATGAATCCGATAATACCAACATTAAGGAAGAAGATAAAAAAGAAGACAAAAATGATTTGACTGATACAATGATTGTTGTACCATATGTACTCACAGAAGAATTTAAGCATGAAGTGAAACACATGAAGAATGGAAAGGCACCAGAAGAAAACAAATATTATAAAATCAAGTAGTGAAGAACTAGCAAAAACACTCGCTCAGTGTTTTACAGAAAGCTTAAAACAAAGAAATATACCAATTGGATGGAGTAATACTGAAATGTAATATTGTTATAAAGAAAAGAGATAAAAGAAGGCTTTAAAAATTAGAAACCTATAAGCTGGTTAACATTCTTGTATAAAATTTTAATCAAGGTTCTGACAAATAGATTGCAAAAAGAATTGAATGAGGCTGATTTAAAAAAAACAAGCTGGTTTCAGGATTGGATTTAGCCCAAGGATGACTGCAAGTAGTACGAGAAATCATCCAATGATGCAATGAATACGAGCTTCCCCTTTACGTTTAAGAAAAAGCCTTTGATTCAATATATACTCAATTTATATTGGATGTCCTATAGACAAGGTATTAATAAAGTATATATTGATTTAATCAACATAATAAAAGAAACTTTCAAAGATAGACTACATAAAACATTATAAACAAGATCCAAATCAAAAAAGGAGTTTATCAAGGTGACGTAATCTCTCCAAAGTTATTTACAGCTACACTTCAAGAACTCTTTAGAAGTCTAGATTGGTAACACACATGATTATGGATAAACGGAGCCTATTAATTTGAACCATCTACATTTTGCTGATGTTATTGTCTTATTTGCTTCAAGTCCAGAAAAATTACAGAAACAGATCATTGAGGTAAGTGAAGCTGGCTCAAAAGCAGGACTGAAAATGAATCTAGCAAAAACCAAAGTGATGTTTAACAAATATGTGCAACCTAAAGTGATTGAAGTGAATTATATCATAATTGAAGAGGTCAACAACTGTTTATTTGGGTCAGCTAATTACTGCAAGGGAAAACCATATGTGTGGAGTCAACAGAAAATGAAAATAGCTGGAGTGCTTTTGGAAAATTAAATATTTTAAAAGGAAAAACTTCCTTTTGTGTCTCAAAAGGAAAGTTTTTGACCAGTAGTGTGTACTACCAGTGATGACATGGTGTTGAAAATTGGACACTCAATGCAAAGATGATTCAAAAACTACAAACCACTAAAAGAAATATGGAGAAATGCATGATGGGAGTAGTACTGAGAGATAGAAAAAGGATTGAATGGATTAGAGCACAAACAAAGGTTTGTGATATTAGGAAAAAAAGTGTAGAAAATTTAAAATGGAAATGGTCAGGGCATACAGCAAGAAGAAAAGATAATTGATGGACTATCGAAATACTCAACTGGATTCCAAGGGAGAGAAAATAACCAAGAAGAAACCCAATGCCAGATGGAAGGATGAAATAAAAAAGTTTGCATGATATGTTGGAAAATCAAATTGCTGAAGATTGAAATTTATGGAGTAATTTTGGGGAGACCTTCGTCCAGCAGTGGAATGATATAGGCTGATGATAATGATTATTGATATATACAGTAGCCTACATACTAGGTTCCACCAGACAATTGCAAGTAGTATCCAATTGAACTAGTAAAAATGTATAAATAGCTGGAACGTGCCTCTGTAGCGGGTTTCATTTTCTTTATTTAAAAAAATGAGTTAATTTTCTTACCATTTGAAGCAGCAGTGTCAAAACGAAATTTCAATCATTCGCCACATTAAAAAAAATCCAAAATACATCCATAGCGAATTTAAAATTATTTATGACTAGTGAAAGAAGCCACCTCTGGCTACAAATAAGTTTTTAAAATGTATCTCCATCTGGTTCTGGAGTGCTTTGGGTTTCCATAGAGTTGGTCAACAGCGATAAGAGCTCCTTTTATCCTAAATTTTTAGAAAATTATCCCAAAGCAGGGAAGGTCATAAGAAGTTCAAAATAACATTATTTCAGATCTGCTTAAATCAAACATCATTGCATTAGGATGAGGAAAAGTATTAAACCTTAACAATATACAGACTTCTTTATTATATAGCCCAGATAGTCTATTATACATTTACAAATTTAAATGTTATCCATCTCTGAAATGGGTCAGCCAAAAAATATTCATTGATAAGGATCAATATCATTATTGTTAATTGAATCTCTGAACAGTGGACATTTAGCATATATTGAAGAAATTGATTAAAATCACACAGAAGAAAAAAAAACCAACTAAATGTATGTGGCACTCGTTTTTGAAAATAACTTTTCATGAACCGATCTCCCGAACAATTCACGAACCGATCTCCTGAACAATTATGAACATGTACTGTACATAAATAATGAGCATATCTGATTGAGTCTCGATGTAATATAACTAATTATTTATTAAAAGAAACTGGATAATATGCTCAATCACATATAATTCCTTTCACTACTGGTGGACGATTTGTACTTTTGATTTTTTTTCCGATCGTGTTGTTCCTAAGCATCTTCTAAACCCAGTTCATTTCCATGAATTATGTTTCAAAGAATTCAACCAATATTATTTTTGAATTTACTTTAGCTTATATTGATATTCTCTAAGAATCATACTTTCTGGCACTGTCTGGTATTTATATTTTAGAATGGTATTGAATTTATGCTATATCCATTGACTCAGTTTTTTTCATCTATTGTTTGGTCTGGATCCATTCTTTTGGAAATGGAAATTTATGAAACATTTCCTTTACTCAAAAGAGGTATACCTAATTCTAATATATCCCAAATATTGAATATGTTTATTGTGAATAGAAGTGGTTTTCACACAGCATCTGTTGGAGGGATTGATGTTAGTTCAGTTTCACTACACACAGAAGCTGCAAACTTGTTAAGTTTGTTTCACAATGCATTGGTATCTCTTGATGGTGAGATGATATGTGTTATGACATTGTATCTTTTAATTATTCAGAAGGTTTCGGAAATGTGTGTCATAATAAATTGTTTGAAAAGTTGATTGACTTGGGTATTGATGATGCTATGGTTAGACTTATAGTTAACTCAGATAATCAATATTTCAAGTACATAAAATCGCCGCCTAATTTTGATACTGTTAAGTCTGATAGTGTCCAGATGTATTCTGGAGTTTCACAGGATAGTTGCTTGAACCCTTTGTTGTTTAATGTGTATGTCAGTGATATGCCTAGATACTCATGTTGATTCTGATTTGTTTTAATATTGTGATGATACAAGTATATCTGGGGCAGTTAAAGAGATCTGATTGTAATCGTGTGCAGAGGAATGTGCAATCTTTGGTTGAGGCTCAGGTCGTAATGATTTGCGTGGTAATTTTGTCATCCTTGACTAAAGTATATAGATTTAATATTGATCTAGGGTCTTTACTGGGGTATAGAATAGAGGATGTTTGCAAACCTAGAGTTAACAGTTCAAAAGTGCTCAGATTAGTTTTGGATGAAAGATTAAAATTTCAAGAGAAAACAGGCATGGTTATTGTATAAAGTAAAAAAGTATGGTATTCTCTTAAGCATTGTTTGGGTAAGGTGGACTTTATCATTGTATGTAAGTCATTTGAACCTATATTATGCCTATTCTTGATTATGGATATCTTGCTTGGTCGCCTTCTATTTCCCAATATTTGGCTCTTGAGGCAGTGCAGCATTCATGTACCAAGCAGATGTTATATAATAAGATAAGAGGACAACTTATGAGTTATACTGACTGTTTGGAATTACTCGGACTTCAGTCATTGTAGTCTAGATATACGGTAATGTCAGGAAGTGGAATTTTATTTTCAATGTTAGATCTGAAAGATATCATGACATTGATTTGCTATCTAGGGGTACTAAATTTATTATGGGGAAGAACTGGTAGTTTGACTGTTTGGTCGTACAATGATCTGCCGATGTAGATAAGAAACATACTGTGAGACAATTGTTTGTTGCGATGGCTTGTAAGTTTTTTAATGATTAAGTGGTTAAGTTAATTATGGATTCGGGTTGGAGGGAATATCTTTAGATTATTAGTCTTAGTAGTTATTTATTATTTGTCATTTTGTATTAATGATATATATTGTAATTATGTCTTTGTACTTTTGTAATATAGAAATACAGTTTATTTTTAATTAAAATTAATTAATAACATATATGAGTGTACAATAAGCAACTAATTGTATTTTATCATAATACAATTAGATTTTTATTTATTTTATTGTAAATTCAATGGTTTATTTAAAATATTAATCAACATTATGTCAGAATACATTACCGGTATTTTTTTTCAATTAAATATTAGCCAAAATTTTTAAAAAATATAATTTCATATTTTATTATCAAATTGGCTAACATACTCAGTACTGTAGTCATTTAAATAAATTATATTTGATATATGGGTAGTCAATCTAAGTCTATCTTTTAATAGGCTATTGTTTTTTTTTTTAAAAAAAACTGTTATTGTAAATTTCAGAAAGTGGTTCAATATCATATCTTATAGGTTTTATCTTTCTACTCTCCTCAATAATGAATGATGATTAAGGTAGACTTAGATAAATGGCTGGCAATCTTCAATTTAATGTCAAAACTTTATTTTATTGCATGATCAATATTTATAATTGTATTGCTTTTTTTTTAACATAATAAATGTTCATTTAAATCTTAAATCATCCAATTTTCTATATACTCAGCAAACCTTAGAAATAGTCATATTTTGCAATCCCAAAAATGAGGTTTTAATTGCCAAATCTGATTTTCAGTAGTATATGGCACTTTTGACGAAAGCAAATGGTAATAAAAAATAAAAGGAATTAAAATCTACTTTTTTGTTTGTAAACAGTATTTTGCTTTTATGCTATGTATTTATTTTTGCATAAATATTCATCTAATATTATGAATGCTAATTTTAAGAAACGCTAAAATGATTTATTTTTACCATAAATTATAATCGATCAAATAATTAAGATAATCTCACTTTATTAAGCCGTTTTCAAATAATCAAAAGCGACTTCATACATCAGGACACGTTTACGCACTGTACTCCAGTATACAAGATCTCGGAAATTTGGTCTAGCATACCGCATTGAAAATACAGTACAATAGCCTACGGTAAAAATAAAATATCTTTTAGAAATAATGCTAACAGATCATTCAATTTTACTTTTCTTTTAAACTCTTAGTTTGATTTTAAAAGCAAAAAAAGAAAAAGCTCGCCGATTATAACTTAAAACACGAGTACCATAGGCTATGACACTATAGTGTCTGGAACTCAGACCTACCATTGTCATGCAGCCCAAAACCAGCCGATCAAAAGCTGATTCAATAAATTTTCTGGATTGATATGGACTTAATTTGAGGTTATAATAAAGTTTATTAGATAAATACAGTTCTGCATATTAAATTTTATGTAAATCACATTTCTAATAAATAAGTTATGAATTTATTTACGTTCGAGCTTTTCCTTTTGAACTTCCGTTAGGTTTGTTTACAAATGTAGAACATTCACGCAAAACAACATGAGCCATGGCCGCGAGCGGTCTAGCTCGGTTTAAGAATCTTTATATTGAGATTTATGAAGTGAGTTCGATTCACTGTATTTTCCGGAGCTTTTCCTGTGAAAAATTGAAATTGAATTATACAGCATGTTTTGTTTTGTTTTCCTGCTGTATGAAATGTTTGATAACTTACATTGTCTCCTGATTGGGAAACTTATTTTCTTTTTTAAATATTTTCTTGAATTTTGCCAGATTCAGTGATGAAATTAAGCTGCAACTAAGTTTACACACACACACACATAACAAATTTCAAAAAGTTCTGGTAGCAAACATATTTCCAATACGGTCTGCTAGATCAAATTTCCGAGATCTTTATACTAGGATTACAGTGCCGAAACAAGGGCAATGTCATCCCGACGTACGAAGTCGCTTTGGATTATTTGAAAACGGCTTAATAAAGTGACATTGTTTTCATTATTTGATCGAATTTGAAGAAATGATGAATTAAACATAACTTTTTAAGGTAAAAATAAACTATTTTAGCTTTTCTTAATATTAGCACTCATAATACAATTTAAGAAATAATCAATATTCCGGGATCGATATTTAAATCTGATATTTTCCCTATAGGACGTTTCCAAAATAATGTAAATACCAAGTTTTGGTTATCATAACTCTAAAAATAAATGGAATAAAAAAAATCTGATCTTTTGTTTTTATATAGTTTAATTAGTCTACTTTTATTGTATGTAAGTTGTTTTCCTTAAAAATTTGTTTAAAATTAAGAGAAAAAAGATTTCCAGTCACGATAGTAATTTTTGTGGTT
>PXIH01S0001202.1:23105-34891 GCA_003024985.2 Euperipatoides rowelli
AATCAAACTGATAAACGCTAGTTTATTAATCATTTTATTTCTAGTTTTTTAATAATAATAAACGCTAATAATAATATCTAAATCTAAGAATGTGAAATCACAGCGTGTGAAAATCTTGCACATGCGCTTTTCTATGAAGGTGACTGACCGTTAGCGTTTTATTATATAGGATTGTCTCCTCAGTTTCATATCACTTTTAGACTATTCCATTTTCAAAAGAGGGGAGCAAAATTAATTTTAACCTTATTAAATTCTACCCAGTTTCATTAGACTGATATGACTATGATGATATTTTTCTGTCCTCATGGACAGTGCAATCATGAATTCATATAAAGAAACATGTGATTAAAAACACACCAAAAGAAACATACAAACTGCCAGTTTGCCAAGACAGAATTTTAAACTGGCCAGAACATTGCAACAAAAACTGGTCTATTGCTCCAGATTGGGACAAACACTAAGCCTAGTATTAACTATTTAAAAATCTAAACTAAATGTACATACTATATATTAATACGTGAAGGTATCCCTTTTTAAGCATATTGGGCGCACGGAGAAGTGTGAGATTTGGCAGAGTTAAAGTTTATATGGAGAGGGAGTGCAATGAGTTAAAATTTATATATAAAATTAAAACGTTCATTGTTTAGCGTTGTGGNGGCTTTTTACAAAGGAATTTCTTATTGGTATTACCAAGTTTATTACTGATTGTTCTTTGTTGAAATTAAACTTCTCTTTTTTTCCTTCTATTGAAAATAGTTTAAATTTTAAAATCTCCATGAAAAGTATAAACTTCTTTGTGTAGATGAATTTAGATTACCTGTGCCAAGATTGGTCTACTATATAGACATTTTATTTTGCTATCCTACAGGTGCTTATTTTAATAATAAACTTCTGAAGAAAAAAAGACAGACATCATCCTTTCTTTTCCAAACAAGATAATAATAATTATTGTAGCTGTTCTTCTTAACAGTCTGATTGTATTGATTGACCTCCAAGATCATCTGTTTATGTTCATACACTTTAAATACAGCAGTCCACACATAGACATATCCAAATACTGATATAATGTGAAGCAAGAAAATTAAATGGTGACCTAATCATTATAAGATTCCATTCATCCTAGTATTAATACTAGCATATTTATTATGGGGAGAAGAAGTTTAATATGATACTCCATGCAATCTTTCTGTTACCTGATTATATGGTCAATTTGTGGCTTGCTTCTGTTTAACATCAAGCTATTTATAACCTATCAGTATTGGTCTTTCAAATACGATTGGGAATAAATCATTTTACTTTACATACAAGGCTAAATTTTCAAGAGATTCAGGAAGTAAATTTATTTTTAAAATTATAAACCTTGAGAATTTTAAATGAAAAAAAAAAGTTACTTTTTAACCTCATGTTTTTAATAAAAGTTAAATTATATGCTTGGCTAAAATACTGATTATGATTTGTAACCTAATCACTTCAACTGTCAAATTTATTTTGATATGTTTGCTAATAACTCTTCTTTTTTTTTTTCTTTATAATATTTGTATAGTAATTGCATTAATGTATTTATTATATTTATGCTACTGTATATTCATTATCTGATGGAGCACAAAAAGAATTAGGTTTAGCTATAAATAATTTGGAAAAAAATATGTCTGTTCAAGTGTTACTATTGCCATACTCAAAATACAGCCTTATGTTTTCAAAAATAGAGATAAAGGGGTAAGAAAGGATTCAAAGGAAGCACCATTACTCTATGTATGATAATACTTATGCAAGTGAAACCATATCATATTTAAAAAAACTGTGTGACCAAACATTTATGTTAGGCTAAGACCTTATCCAGGCCCAGAATAGGTCATTTTTAGGTCTAGCTCTTATCACTCAGGTGTTAGTCTCTCTTTATTTAAAAATTACCTATTCATCACATCTGTGAGGAAAAATAATTATTAAAAAATAATGTACTTTGACAAACAAACAATTGTATGTTTGAGGAAGTGTATGATTATGTGTCTGGGCTATGCCACAAAACATTTCAAAATCAGATGTTATTCAAACTACCCCCCCCCCCTATGTCAAACTTTGTAGATGGATGTGGGAGTGTGGATGTGACAGAGCTGAATGTGTGTGTGTGTGCAAGTATACAATCTAAACTTTGCTACCCATCTCGAATTGTTTTTTACTCCTTACACACCTACTCTATATGTGAATTGACATGAACCAATCAAAATTTGCAATATTGGTCTAAGTATAGTCTTAAACCACCTGTATTCTTAAAAGATAGAGCAATTAAGGCAATTTATATGCTCCTTGGATTATTATTATTTTTTTAGTTTTTTTATTTTATTTAGAAAATACAATATTCATTTGTCAATTTTAGTTTTAAATATTAAACATTCATCTAAATTAAATATATATTTTTAAATTTCAGGTTAATTTTGAAATTTAAAAAAAGAAAAGTAAAAACAATTTTTTTAAACTTTTCCCTTTATTTATTCAAATTTGCTCAACCATAATAAATAAATTACCATATATCATCATCCGAGAATATTTTTTTCAATTGGATAACTTATTCAAAGCAAAGATAAAATGAAGTGAATCACAATATATTAATCGTTAATCAGATTGACCAATATGGAAACATCAGCTGTTATTGTGCATTCCACTTAGAAATTATCTTAAGCAACTTCCCATCATGATGTTTTATAGCGTCCATGTTTTAATGAAAGCAAGCCTATTAGGAAGGCATTGCCTTTTAGACTTTAAGTCCCAGAGAATTATGCTTTCACCTGCACTTAAAATAAAAATATATAGCTTACTTATTTTGTCATACAGATTTCAATTCTTTAATATGAGCTATTTAATATGTTAATGATTATAAATAAATAATATGTTAAATCAGTGTTTCTTAACCTGTGGTTCACGGACCCCCAGGGTCCACGGGGCATAAGCAAGGGTTCGACAAACAAGAAGAACAAAAAAATCCCTCTTTCTTTGCAATAACAATTTTGTATTTGTTAATTTTTAAATTTTTTTTTAATTACAAATGATAATAAATTGAACTAATTACAATTATAAATTAATATTATTAAACATAAGTAACAGATACAAAACCCTGTAGATTTTTTAAAAATCAACAAGGACTAGGAAGAGCATAGCAAATCGTCTTTAAAGTCCCAAGTGATTACAGTAACGAAAATGCTTTATTTAGCGTTTTACCAAGTGTCATTATTAATTGGAAAATGTGGAAAACCTCAATCATTTGGCAAGGAATCCCAAGTAATAATATCAGTCATGTTAGGAGATAAAGCTATGAAAAAGATAAATATATCAGCCTTCACATTATAATTTTTTCTTTTATATATTTTTATGTTTTTGTTTTTATATAATTGTTTGAAAGGCTAGTTTAACTTTTTTTTCTGTTCATAACTGATATTTGCTGTTGTAATAAAAAATATTAAACAGAAATTAGATTTTTTTTAATTACACCTTAAAAGTAAATCATCAGAATTGCATTAAAAAATACTAATAATCTTTATATTTTGTATTAGTTGAAATTTATGAACACAAAATATAATTTTAGTGTGTGTGTGTTTGTGTATGTGTGTGGCATGGCGAGGGGGGGGGGGGGAGAGGTCAGCAAAAAATTTCAATTATGGGGTCCGCCATGTAGTAAAGGTTAAGAACCTAGGTGTTAAATTAAGAAATCTAATATATTACTAATGTTATCATCATTTATATTTTATGCTAATGGAATTAATGTACAGTATACTTAGCCTATATAAACAATATAGATGAAGATTTATAATGAAAAATATTAGAGAAATTAACTTAAAAATAAATACAATTTTAACTCCATGTGAATTAATACTTTGTTTTACAGTCAGCGTATACTGCATTTACACAAAAATCGATCAAAATCAAAACATTTTTGATTTTTAATTATTTCATTTCAAGGTCAGTATTATGTATCTTTGTTTTCAACATATACCATCTTTAATTTTTTTTTTAATAAAATCTTTACAATCGAAGGGTATTTAATATTGTCAGCGTCATTAGTATAAGCTGCATGTATAAAAAAAACTTTTTTTTATTGTTTTTATTTTTATTATATTTTCTTTTTTTTTTCAACAATGGCAAATTTTTTTCATTTGCTTAAAAAATATGAAAAGCACATCAATCACTTTTTAACTTTTCTGATTCCGATAATGTTTTTCACATTACAGTAATAATTATTATGCAACCTATATTTCTGTTATAAAGGCTAATGCTTCAGGATCCCTTGCAGGGGGTGGTTATTTTTCAGATGATCGAAAGTGTTCAAATGACACTGTACAAGGAAGTATTGCAAGAATGCCCTATATAAGACTAATTAACTATGGATAGGATTTAAAATATACCCTAATCCGTCAAATTGTCCCTTACTCCAACTTCCCCTAAAAAATATATAGTCTAATAAAATAATAATAAAAATAATAAACTATTAATTAAAGAAAATAACAATAATAATGATCATGGTGATGTGAATGATGATGATGATTAAAATAATAATGATGGTAACAATAAATATGCTTACAAAAATAATATAGTAATAACCAGTGGTGAAAGCAAGCTGATATTGTCAGGTGTGTAATGCCGTAAGAATACTAGAAGAAATACGTTGAATATTATGAAAAATTATTTTGAATACGGTAACATTAGTATTACTGCATTTAAATTATTATCATAACAAAGACTGGTAAATGGTCAATTATTTGTCTACTTTAATTAGTTATAAATAATTTGGGTATCTTAAGGTTAAAAGTGGGGCACTAAACTTTCATACTGTATATACAATGTCTCTTTAGTTTTTGCTTTTAGCAATTAAAACGTTGCAAGATTTATGGGGGGAGGGGGGAAGTCAGGAAATGGTGAGCATAACAGTAGTTTTCAAAATGAAATAGAGTATTTATTTTTAAAGCACAGTAATGTTGAAATTAGGTTGGAATAGCAAAAAATATGCACTAAAATTCACCTTTAAAATAATTTTGAAGCATTTGTCCCTAACTAGCGACCAGAATTCTGTCCCTGGACCTTTCTGGGTGAAGTGATGCTCCATAATACATATCTAAACAGTATCTGTAAGGTTTTAATTTTATTTCCACTTCTGGTTAGGGGTGTCAAAGGGGAGGTTATATGGAGGTTACCTTTCTAACTTTGTCAGAAAGTCCGAAACTTGGGATATTTTATGTAGCAGTTGAGAAAAGCTCAGTTGAAGGAGGAGGAAAAATTGTTGATAAATTAAAAAATGTAATCCAAGATTTTTATACTGGATGAGAATTTTTAAAATAATGACTTGGGGGAAATTTAACATTTTGACACACTAACATGGATCTGAAGATAAGATACAGGGATCCGGTCACCCAGAAGCTGTTCAATAGTTACAAGTTGAAAATTTGAGGAGTCAGAATTAGGACATTTTTATTTCTCTCCCCCCCCCCCGCCATTCCCCCAATAAAATTATTTAGCTACGGCACTGCCTCTGGTAATAATAATGCCATAATCTAAAAGATGCATAACTTTTAGGTCTGCAAAATAAAATAAAAAATCAATTTTTATTTTTATCTCTACTCCTATCTTTACTACCATCTTCAAAAACAATTATATTTCTATTCCTTACTCCTGATATAACAATTCCGTTTCCACCTCTTCATCTACACACATCATCATCATCATCATCAGAAATACTTTCAATGTCCAGAGTACACCTATAATCATGTTGAATGAAAAATATGACCCCTAAACATATATATTTGCCAGTTCATGTGTAAACTTAAAAGTAATAAATATGAAATTTTACTAGTTGTTCATTATGTCTCCTCTCCCCCCCCCCCCCATCCTTTCCAATAAAAGATAATACTGCATTTGTAATTTTGTAAAAGTCTAATAAAATATTTTTTTTTTTTTTTAATTTTAAATGGAAGTATTCCTATAGGAATATACGGTACAACTTTCAGTTTTAAAATCAAAGTTAATTGCTTTCAGATTGAACAATAATTCTGCTGGTCTTTCATTTTTATTATTATAGTGGATTATTAACAGGTATTTAACAGGTCTTACAGGTATTTTTATCAAGAATTTATTCATCCTGGCTTTTTCCATTTCTCTAGATGGTTATCTTGTTATGCTAATCAACAGTTTTATAACATAACTTCCTTGAATGTACAAATTTGTTCTTCTAATTCATATTTTAATGTATACATTTTAAATATCAAACACTAAAGAGTAAAACAGATGTTTGGTGTAGCAACCATTATAATATATACCTGTTCCATTTCACTGCTACCATTTCACTAGTGGTAGCATTGAAATGAAAATTCTCCATATTTTATCTTCAGATTTGTTTCCTATGACATCCTTAGTTAATTTCTTTTTTTTTCTTCCTTAAATTAACCTTGGAAGGAGACATTGAAGAAAGAAAATAATCCAGATGAGTTGATGTCATAGTAACATGTGATGTAAGCAACCAATATTCATTCATTTAAATCCAGGTCTCGTATTTTCTTTTTTTTAAAATCTTCATAATAGGAATTTTATAATTCTTCAATTTGTCAACTAATGTAAAGCTATGTCATCGACTTTTTTGTCCAGGATGTTGACTTTATTTAGACTGACATAAGAATCTATGAAGGGAGTGACAGTGGATTATAATGGATTTTGAATCTTGAACTCACATGACCGGATAAATTGTCAATACAGAATCTGCAGAGTACAGTATATTATACTGCATTTCAAAATACAGTATATATACTGTACAAATATTCACTCGATCAGCTTTCAAACTAAAAAAATGCTGTACATTAATTCCTCTGATTTACTGTTTTTAATTCTAAAATAAAAATCAGTATCAATTTATTATTATTATTATTTATAAGATTAAAGTTAAATAAATTTTTAGTTTGAAAAGTTAACCGCAGTATTATTTTGAAATATTGTAACTAGGAGGTACAATAAACTGAGCTTCTTAGGCAAAGGTTTTGCTTTTGTGAGGTTGTGCTAAAATCAGAGTTTGTCCAGTCAATAAAAGTGGTGAGTCTTGCACATTTGTGGAAAGTTATCATAAATGCAGTGTAGGCCAAGCTATATTTTTTTGGGGGGTGCTGGAGGCCGTGGAGGGCATCATTCCCAAACTTGCCAGAATTAGTAACAGTTTTAAAAAAGGAGACAAGGTGTTTAAGGGGGATATCCCAATAACTGGGTCCAGGGGGAGAGCTTTAATAAGGGTTAGGAGATAAGGTCAATGGAAAAAAAAGTATGCTTTCTAATATTAATTTGGATAACTTATGTATAAAGGGAGGAAGACACTTAGACGGTTGTGTGTGTATTCAATTATATTGTTTAAATGAATTCAGCTGAGTTAATGCACTGACGATTGGGACAATCAAGTATCGTTATTTATTATCACAGATGTAAATCATGGTGAATGAATAAAAACTGTCAATTGTTTATTCATGGCCACATTCCTTGTTCTCTCTAGTGTTCCCTTAAGCTAAGGGCTCCCGGGAATCACCAGGTATCCAGGTTGACCAACCAACATGCATAAATGAACTAAATCACAAACTTAATATCAAATTAAAGATAAATAAAAAATTAATTTCAAAATAATTAAAAACAAAAATTTGTTTGAGGTTTTCACAGATGTTAAAATATATTTTTATTTAACACTAGCAATACTGATTTTGACCAAAGCTTAGGCTAGATGGCTCAATGGTTTGATGGTAGAGATAATAAGTTGATGGGTGCATCTTAAGGTTGGGGTACCTTATAATGGGTACATCTATTTTTCCAAAATGGCTGAACCGGATGCATCAAACTTAGTTTCTATGAGTTCTGACTATGACAGTGGATTAGGTGTATGTGTGGGCGAGGTGTAGGGTCATGGAAATTCCAGCTAAATTACTTATATAACCAATTTTACAAGAAAATAGTATTAGTGACAGGATCAATGCATCTCATTTCAATTAATAAAACATTTATTTACACATTTTAATATCAATGTTAAACCTCTCATTTTCAATCATGCCATTTTTATTTAATTACACTCAATCAATCAAAAGCTGCTTGAAAAGAAAATGATTGATTTTCTAGCTGTCATAATCTTTTGAATTTCAATAAGTAAAATTTGGTACTGCATGGTTTGCATATACCCACAATCTCCTCACATTTATAAATACAAATGGCTGAATGAAGCCCTTTATAAATACACATGGCTAAATAATGCCCTTTTATAAACACACATGGCTAAATGATGCCTTTATAAACCCACATGGCTAACTGATGCTTTTTTACACGGCTAAATGATGCCCTTTATAAATATACATGGCTAAATGATGCCCTTTATAAACACATATGGCTAAATGATGCTCTTTATAAATACTCATGGGCCATGGGTAAATCATGCCCTTTATAAATACACATGGCTAAATCATACCTTTTATAAATACACACGGATAAATGGTGCCCTTTATAAATACATATAACTAAATGATGTCCTTTATACATATACATGGATAAATGATGGCAATATTTAACTATTACAAATACACATGACTAAATGATGCACTTTATAAATACACATATCTAAATGATGTCCTTTATACATGGATAAATTATGCGCAAAATTTAACCATTACCAAAAAAGTCATTTTGACGGGCTTTTAACTAGTATTATATAAATAAGTCATATGTAGCTGCAGTTCAGTATGAGGATTACAAACATAAAGTTAGGTATTAAATTATATCTACAAATATAAAATGGCATATTGAATTAAATAACTATGTATTGTATCCAAAAGTTATAGATATCAAAATATTGTGATCTGAGAATGCATGATTGTGAATGTCCTAATGTCTCTTTGACTTGAGTATCTATAGAGAATTAAAAATACTTGTTTTTTTTAATATAATTAATAATTCAAGGAGTTTATAAATTTGCTAAACTAGATTGATTTAGAATTTGTATTTTATAAAACATAGTGCCAAAAGAAATACCATGTTCTAATATGTTATGTCATGCTGGATTTATCTGGCCTTTAAAGGTGATCTGGGAGAACATGTACCTTAATTTTGAACATTAATAACAATACAATATATTTTAAATGCATTAAAAAATTTTGAAGATATAAATGAAAAATTACACAGCTGATGTAAAGTATTTATAAAAGAACCCTGGATAGGTCATGAATTACTTCACTTTGATTCATGGTCTGGATAATGTATGCCATAAGATAATGCATATATAACTCACTTTTGTTATAAATTTTTTTTTTACTTTTGTTCTTACAGGAATGTCCAAATGGTTCAAATTAATAAACATTGCAATACAAGATTAGTTAACTATCTAAACCCNCCCCCCCCCCATCTTTCAGGTCTGGCTAACAACAGATAAAACCACAATATTAAAAGTACTGTATGTGTTTAGCTTGAAATATTGAATGCTTAATGTAATGGGGAGGAGTCTAGGAAAATAGATCATTCTATTGACTAAGAGTTACAACTCATGATATTATTCCAAATAATTTAGTTCTCTGTATGACAGATTGGGTGATCACTTTTAAATATTAATATTTTAACAAAGTACAAAGAATGAAATGAAAAAAAATATTCTCATCATTGAACAGCGATCAATTTAGACATTGAGCATTGTCTAAGTTATTTACACAATTTTTTTCAAACAACTGAATTACACAAAGTGCATTTTTTGGGGGGAGGGGATTAAACAATAAACTGATTTGCAAGTCTGGTTGAACTCATTATCACACTTTGCACAGATGATAAGACAACCTACGCAAATAACTCTGTAAAAAGTTAATAGATGCCACCAAGTGAAAAAATTGTGATAAATTAAAAAATAAACCAAAGCCATGATTTGCATCATTTAGATTTGAATCATTTTGATTTGTGTCGTTTTGATTTGAGTCATTTCAATTAGAGACGTTTCGATTCGAGACGTTTCGATTCGAGACGTTTCGATTCGAGACGTTTCGATTCGAGACGTTTCGATTCGAGACGTTTCGATTCGAGACGTTTCGATTCGAGTCGTTTCGATTCGAGTCGTTTCGATTCGAGTCGTTTCGATTCGAGTCCTTTCGATTCGAGTCCTTTCGATTCGAGTCGTTTCGATTCGAGTCGTTTCGATTCGAGCCGTTTCGATTCGAGCCGTTTCGATTCGAGCCGTTTCGATTCGAGTCGTTTCGAGTCGTTTCGATTCGAGTCATTTCGATTTGAGTCGTTTCAAGTCGTTTCGATTCGAGTAGTTTCGATTCGAGTCATTTCGATTCGAGGCATTTTGATTCAAGTCATTTCAATTTGACTCATTAAGATTTGAGTCATTTCAATTTGAATCATTTCATCATTAAGTTGTTGGTAAATAAATATTATTTTTACTGGAGTTGTTTGTAATAGCTTAATAATTAAATTTAACAAAAAACAAAAATTCCTAGTGTTGTAATTTTGATTTTTTTTATAAAATTTGTGCCAAGTGTCATTTAATTTAAAATATCTTTATTAAAATCAACTTTTTCATGAAGATTATTAAGTTAATAAATAAACATAGAATATTTATTTCGATTTTTTTTTTTTACAGCTATAAAAATGTCTGGCAAAGGAAAAGTTTTAAAATTTGTTTCTTTTATACAGTAAAAAAAAGATAGTGTATGTAGTACATCAGGCGTGATCAACCTTTAAGAGTATAAGAGCTACTTATCATTTTTCTAATTTCTTGCGATCGACCTCAACAAAAAAACTGAACAAAAAAATGGCGGTCAAAAATACTCACACCTAATGGAAGCTCGAAATTATGAACTTCGCATATGCATTTTATGAACATTTTAAGTTTCAAAACCTGATTTTTATGGGAATATCGATATTTTAGCGTGTTTGATGAAGGGATGAAATCAAGCCGATTCGTATTATGGGAATATCGATATTTTAGTGTGTTTGATGAAGGGATGAAATCAAGCCGATTCGTAAAATGTGCATGTAAAAATATTGAATTTTTTTTCAGAGATTTTTTCTGGTTTTGAAAATCGCCTGAATTTTTCAAAAGATCGACCGGTTGAGCAGGCCTGAAGTACAGGTACATTTCTTTGTATTCCTATGGAAATTTAATACTAAATTTCACCTGTTTAGATTATAATTAGGACTATATATTTTAGGAACCAAACTAAATTGATGCTCTGGTGTATTATAAAAATATATTTTNGTTGTTATAAAATTATTAATACTGATTTTCAAGTATTAAAATTAACATAAAATATATATTTATTTATTTGCATATAAAAAAGGTCTCATGACATTTTTAATACAACAATTTTTAAAAGCTGAAGTTCGGTGGCCTCTGAATTTTTGGTGGAAAAAAAAATGGCCTATTCTAGAAAATTCTACAAAAAATAGTATCCTAAATAAAATCAGAATATGAATTTGTAAGTAGTCAAGAAACATCTGTAGCTTAGCTTTGTGTTGGAGATGATGGGGGGGGGGGGTGATATGCTGTAAATAAAAGTATAGCTTTATAAATTTTTAATATTGTTTTTCAAGCAATATTATAAATAGATATATTAGTCAAGCAATAAATCTGTTTTCTAAATAACTTAAATTATAATCGCTGTCAGATTATGGCCTAGGCTACCAAGGTCCGAGTTTAAGGAAGAAAATTTAAAGGGGACAGCTTTTTTTTTTTTTTTTAATAAAGTGTTTTTTAATTAAAAATTAAATTATTTAATAATTTTATATTATATGGTTTGTAGTGANNC
>PXIH01S0001205.1:0-11285 GCA_003024985.2 Euperipatoides rowelli
TATAGTATAAATTAACAACTCTCGGAGTTTGAACTTTAATTTATTGTCAGAAATTTAATTTTACATTTTCCTGGATTAAACCCAAATTCACTGATGAATTCATGATATGGCCCAAGGGAATCGCCCCATCCACCAAATTAAAATTATCCTCCCTCCCCCCTGAAAATCAAAATTTAATCCCTCTAAGGATTTCAGGTTGTGCCTCCCCCCCCCCCAAAAAACAAAAAAAAAAAAAAACAAGTCTATTTAAAAATAAATAAATTGATGAGTTTAGACGACAATGACAAAAAGGAAAGGATAAAAAAAAAAAAAAAAACTTATCAAATAAATTTTCCACAGGTAAAACAAACAAATTTAGTTGTCATCCTCTCCCCCCTACACACACACTTTTTCATTATTTTACCGGTCCCGGGGGAAATATTCTGAATTCATCAATGCCAAAATTAATCTTGGACTATTCAGGTATTTGATTTGAATCTTTAGACACTACAGCAGCGTATTATTTATTTACTGATTATTCCAGACTTAATTATGGTGGCTAGAAAGGGTTAGTCATTGCGTCGTTTGTTCATTTTTTTTTATGACACTTTCTCTATCAGCTCTTATGATGTAGGCCTACTTTCTTCTTTGTTATTTAATAAAAGTTTTTTTTGGGGCTTTTTGCCTTTCAAAAAAAAAAAAAATTCTGCGCAAAACATTTTAATTTTATTTATTTAATTTTATACAAAAGATTGTAAGATTATTCAATTTAATATTGCAATATCATTGTCACAAGACATACATCACCACTAGATAAAAAAATACAATAGACTTGTTTTTAGATATAACCTAAATACGTGGTAGTTATGTTGCAGATGCACTTCCTCGGTAGTCACATGAAGAGAAGTAACATGGCGCTCAACTTTATTATACTTTCTGTATCTTGTTGTTTGGGTTTGTACTTTAAATTATTTTATTTTAAATTAATTCACATCGTTCTGGCAGTTTTTAAAATAGCCTAAAAATAATTTATCAATAACTAACGTGACCTTATTTTCTTATTTTTAAATTAAAAAAAAAAAGTGTTTTATTAAGTTTCTCGGTACTGTACATGATGCGATCACTAAAATCCGGTTTAATTTCTGCTTCTTGTGAAGCCAGTGAAGGGAAGACAATGCAAAAACAATTATTTAATATACTTAAATGAAAAAGGCTATTTTATTTTTGAATGAAAATTTAATTTTTTTTTTTCTAAAATTTCATTCTTCAAATAAAATTGAAAAGGAGCTAAATAACTGAGTGAACATAAAACTACTTTTCGCCTAGTCGAGGCCCTTTCTAGATATTTTTTAAGTCAGTGGTTATAATATACTGTATAGCAACTTCAACTCTTAATAAGAGGGATGGGGCAACTTCTTGATGCAGCAGTAAGCTGGGTGCCCATCAGAAAGTTTTCTATAGCTCTCTAGTAGTCTAGTTAATTCACTAAAACTGAGTTTCTTACTAGAATTTTTGTCGAATTCAAATAATTATAAAAATTACTAAATTTAGCCAAAAAGCTATCTAGGTTGTCCATGTCATTTTTTAAATATGAGGAAAACAATTATTTACTAATAAAATAAAAAATATTCAATTTATGAGAAACTAACAAAAGAACAAGCTGGTTTCAAGAGTGGATTATCAATATAGACCATCTGAAAGTAGTAGGCCCTATATGAGAAGTCATTTAAAGAAGCAGTGAATATGAACATACCCTTGACATAGGACTTATGAAAATGGCAATATGCTATAAGACTTGTTTTGTTTTGGATGTCCTAAAGAGCCCTAGTATTCATACTATACATACTGACCTGATTAACAACATACTGTATGTAAGAAGGTGACAACCACTGAAATTACATCTCCCCAAAGTTAGTTGAGGAAGTCTAGATGGAATGCACTGGACCATGGATAAATGAAGGCTGTTTGAATCTTCTGCATTTTACTGATGATATTGTTTTATTTGCTTAAGTGCAGGTAACTTATAAAAACAGACAGTAATTGAAGCTACCTCAAAAACAGGCCTGCAATTTATTTATTTCATAGTTTTAGCACAATTTTTTCATCAGCATTTCTTTAATAAGCTGGAAAAAAAACAATTAAAACCTGAACAGAAAAAAAAAAAAGTTATTGCTGTTGAATTTAAGATAGGCCTACTTCTGGTTCATATTAATAATAGGGCCTACTTTATTTAACTAGGCCTAATCAAACTAGATTAACTTAGCTTAAATTTGTTTGATCTACAAACTACTTCCAGAGCATTGAGTCAATAAAATAATGAGGGCATTCAATAAACATTGGTTTTATAGCAATAATATTTATAATAAACATGTAAATAATTATTTTTTCAGGTTTAATATTCATCAGCAATTAAATTCACATTAAACACAC
This sequence comes from Euperipatoides rowelli, assembly GCA_003024985.2. Classification (NCBI taxonomy): domain Eukaryota; kingdom Metazoa; phylum Onychophora; class Udeonychophora; order Euonychophora; family Peripatopsidae; genus Euperipatoides; species Euperipatoides rowelli. Next base: position 2,410 of record PXIH01S0001205.1, read on the forward strand.
AATGTCTTCACTAGAGACTATAAAAGGATGCTATCCCACAGTACCATTTGGTATAATTTCATAATTATATGTTGTCCAACTTGTCCTAGAAAAATAATCCCTAGTAATTATTGTATAGTAACATTAGTAACACACCTATAGCCATTAAATTATTAGAAATGTCATTGTTAACATCAAGAATTAATAAATGTTTCACATTTTAGTTTAAATCAGCCTTTGTTGGTGGAGCCAATTCTTCCCCAATCCTTTGTCCTCATTTAATCTAACAGGTGAAACCAGTATTTACCTAGGTCTTGGAATCCAAATCCTGTATCCCTTAACATTAATTCCATACCCCATCACTATTCTAGAAGTAGAAGTGTCGGACAATTTATATCAGGTAGTCTTAGGCTTAAAACAATATGCCCTACATACAAACATCCGAAGGAATGACACGTCAGGCTCTTGTCCTTTCCGTAGTTCATATGGTGACTTAAGAGTGCTTTAATGGCTGTTCTGTTTATGAGGAAGGCTTCAGAATTGGTTGCCTCCCCCCATTATTCTGTGGTAGATTATCGACTTTTAGTATGCAGAGACTTGTATTCATTATGGTTCTGTTCTGCATCCCCATTTTGTTGCTTAGGACAATGAGCCACTGATGTTTGATGTATTAAACCCAAATTTGACAAGAAAATTATTAACAGACTCACGGTTGAACTCATCTTTCCTCCATCTGTTCTTACTACTTTTGGCCATATCCTCTTCTGTTGTACTCACTTTTTATTAAATTTTTCAGATGCTTGAGACATTTCATTAAGTCGGCTATATTGTCAGGAATCAGTAATTGTTAAGATATTTCCTCCCAATGCAGGCACTGGTAATGGCTCACATATATCCGACACTATAGTTTGAAATGGATTTTACTATATTACTATCTTAAGGTATAAATGTTTTTGTTTCATTTTTTTTCCATTTGACATACCAGTACCTTGCAGAAATTTATGACCACTTACTAATTTTTAAATTCTCGACAACCCCTTAGCCAATATTTTCAATACTTTGATGATTCCAGTGTCCTATCCTAGGGCTAGGATACCATTCATGCAAACAAATTCATATTTCCACCTGAACCATTTTTTTTTTCTCACTTATTTATACACCATTATATAACACTGTTTCTACAATGATATTACCCCGTTTTTTTAATACATTTACCATTAATAAATTCATCCCTAAATCCTGAGACTTACAATTGTTTTATAGAAATTAACCGATAATTAAGGTTGGGAATGGACAAAACTTTATTCACCTGTTTAGATTGTCCAATACTTTTTTCAATGTTTGCATACCCATATCTTTTCTTGGCTTTCAATTCCTTTCCGTTTGCCAGTGTCACAGTGATATGAGTCTCGAGTTTAATCAAAGAAGCAAATAATTGCCTTCGGTAGCTCATTTGAGCATTGGCCCCTGAGTCAACAATCCATTCTAATTTTTTTTATATCATTTACATCCATAGTCCTGACAATGTGGTGTTAAATTGGTCTAGATAGCTATCCTAATTGTTTAAATTAACTTAGATAATACCAAAACACAAAACTGGAAACACTTCTGACATGAAAAACTACCATCCTATATCAACTATATCTAATATAGCAAAAATTATTGATAAACCTTTACAGTTTACATAGTCATATTTATAATAATGTCAAAAATTATATTTCTCATTTACAACATACAGTAGTTTCTATTTGAGTATATCTACTAATCTAACTACCTTCAAAGTGAAATTGCCAAAGCACTGAATTAAGGTAAACAACTTGATGATGTGCATATTGATTTTGCCAAGGCTTTTGACACATTAAATTATGAACTCCTTTTATACAAATTTGAACAGTTTGATACAAATGTAATAACTGACATTTATAATAAACTGTTAATTACAGTATGTATTTACACAATATTTAAAGGGGACCTATAAATCTAGTAAAGAGTTATCAGTGATAGCGACAATAGTGTCACTTTGTCATGTTTGAATTAAGATGCATTCAAGAAATAATTCTTACCACTAAAATATTAATTGCTTAAATATAGTTGATTGTTTTAAGAAAGCATCAAGTTTAATTTTAAATTGATTCAAGGAATTTGTGAACTAGCAATTTATCCTAAGGCAACACCTTTTTGCAATTTAAATTAAAATTATCTGCCACATTATTGATCTCAATATAATTTTAAACTTTGCCATTTATTTTTTTAATACTGGTATTTATGTTAAATGTTTGCCTGCTATTAACATTCAAATTAGAAATCAAATCCCTCCTTGTCTTTATGAGGAGGAGGGCATATGTTGAGTCTATTGACTATCTGAATACTAGTGTATTTGGCTTGGACAAAGTGTCACAAGCTACAAATCTTCCAGTATTTTAACCTCTTCATCTCCCTTTTTATCATCGTTGATAAAAAATTTGTTGTCATAAAACTAAACTAAATTAAAAAAGCAAATTGTTTTGAAACACTATTATACATTATATGGCACAAACAATTGTGCTAACTAGCCTATATATGCTAAAGGTGAAATATTTAAGAAAGGTGACATGTTAGGACAGGCACTTCTATAATTAGAAGAAACAAAATTAAAGATAAACTCAATATTAATATTGTATTGGTAATATGTCAGGGATAATGTAGAATATCACATAAAGAAGAGAATTTTAATACTATATTGTGTAGAATGAAAACAAAGGATTTTAATCAATTTATTCATAACTGTTTAAGCAAAGGCTTTGCCTATAGGCTACAGTTAAGGCAACAAAAAGTTTTATGCTAAAATAGAAAATGTGCATAAAATCAAAGTAAATTAGAAGACCCAAGATCTAAACTTGGTGGCCTGTGCTCAGTGCCTTCTAACTTAGACCTTACCAATAGAAAAAAATCTGGATAAGCCTATCCCTAAACCAAAATTGTACAAGTTTTTTTTTTTTTTTTATAATTATTAATTCATTGTATCAGAATTGAAACTTTTTTAATGACGATAATGCACAGTAATTGCTTATTTTACTAGTTATTTTAAATAAATATTTATTGCATAATTATTATGTCTAGGGCTTTTCATCAATATTATTTTATTTAAACATTATTTACAGTATATTGTGGTTTATTTTCTCTCTTTTTCCTAGGATTAATTCAAGGTGATGTGGTTGCACCCCCTAAATTTGATGCCACTTACCATGTTAGTGGAGTTATTTCTTTACCATACACTGAGATTAATGAGCCATTTGAAGCCTGGATAGATCCTCCATCTGGAAGAAGTCGTATTGACTACTATGGAGGTATATTTTCTGAATAATAATAAGTTAAATGTCTGTGCAAATGATGATCTTTTTCCAGCAGTTGTAATTTATAAATCCTACTGAACCTGAGTTCAGTTTTTTTATTTATTTATTTTTAAATTCAAATAGGCCTAAGTCAATAAAAGTTAAATTAATATTGTGTTTGAATAATATGCAAAAGCTTGATACAAATTATATTCTATTATTAAATTAATTTTATTAATTGAATATGATTAGGGTAAATGTGCCAATAGTTGACCAATTAAGAGAAGTCTTGAATATAATTATTTTAATGTGGAATGAAATAAAATGATTTGACATTGTTAAACACATGAACAGGAAGCTTATTTATTTCTACACACTTTACATTATAAACAAAATAAAATAGGTTTGGTTAACATCTTTCTGTAGGGCCTAAAGCAATCAAAGGTGGGTTTTTCCAGTAATTGACCACCATCGTCTAGAGTTGGAGAACTTTATAACCAGTAGTTGACCACTATGTTATACACAAAAATCAAAAATCTTATAACGCAACATTTGAAACTAGAACCATTTATGTACAGTATGTATTTTATATAATATTTTATCACATCAACAAAATTTTATATAATAATTTAACACATCAACAAAATTTTATATAATAATTTAACACATCAACAAAATTTGTCACTATAGGCCCTAATAAGAAAAATACAAAATAGAAAAAATTACATTTTTTTTATGCGCTATAAGCATCAGAAAATACAGATGAAGTTAACATAAAGCCTACTGTATATAGAAAATCATGTGAACTTGTAGGCCTATCTTAAGCTATGACTGATTTGGAAAATTTGTATTTGATACAATCACCAATAGTTACTATTTCTGTGTTTCAAGTTTAGGAATCTGATCCTTATCAAAAATACTTGTTACCAAGTTAAAATAATATTTATTATTATTATTATTATTATTATGAAAAAAAAAAAAAAAAATTCCATGGCATGAAAGCCTAATGAGGGCCAAGGCCTGCCAAGCAACTACCACATGTGGGCAAAGTAATGCCACCTTGTGCGGAGATAAGGTGACGTATGGTTAGCACGGACGGTCACTAATAAAATAATATGCATAATAATAAGCAAACAAATTATTAATTTAACATAGGCCTACAAAATAAAGTTGATCAGAATAATCAACTTTTATGCACTACTCAATTTTTAGCAGTTGACCAGTACCACATAGTCAACTACTAAAAAAAAAAAAAGAGTTTTCTGAATGTAATTTTTCATTTTTTGGTCAAAGCACAATATACCATGATATTTTAAACTTAAAATGATGAAAAACAGCTAAATATACAGTAATCATAATAATTGACTAATATGGTCTACTATTGGACATTTATTACTTTTTCGGTAATAAATAGTTGACCATGGATATTATGCAGTTAAGATTAATGTTAATTATTTTATCAACAAAATTATATAATTACGGTATATAATATGCTTTCTCATTTATAAATAACAAAAACACAAGTATAATTGTGCAAATAATTGTATGATGGCTTCCCTTGTGTTTAACTCTTGCAAGAAATTTTCAAGATGGTTACAAACACCTACTTTCTGTTCCTGTATTATGTGGTGATTCATTGACTGTCCAAGAACAGTTGGGACTAATCAGATTTGATTTTTCTCTACTATTATCCTTAAAATTTAAAATAGAAACTGAAGTTGGTCAATTATTAGTGGGTGGTCAACTATTGGCACATTTACCATATTACAATTATTCCATTTTACACAAAAAAGAAATAAACCTTATTTGATAAATATTATTATAAGAAATACTAATCATGTAATAAGAATATTTTTTATTTATTGTGCTGACATTTTTAAAGTCATTTTGCATTGTTATAGTAAATTATCTTGTGTGGCACAAGTCTATTTTTGAGCTCGAGAAACTAATTCTTCATTCCAGGGACAGACTTTATTATGGAATCTGAAATCACTTTTATCTCCGTAAAAATAGTTTAAATTATATACTTATCTGGAATAAAATCACTTATAAACAAGGCAACCTGGATTAATGCCTACAAGTCATTCTAGTGATTAAACCTATCGGAAGTTTTACTCCTCAGCATGACTCTTAGAATTTATCCCTCTATAGAGGGCCTCTACATACTGTAGTTTTGCCTCACTGGATTAAAGGCGATGATATAAACCAACCGGGTAGTAAAAGGATTAATTGATTTATAATATCCGCTCTTCACACTTCAATGATTTGGATTAAAAACTTCAACTATTGTGTTTCCATACTTCTTCAGTTTGAAATGACTATCTGCATTGATACCATTTCTTTAGCCCTGGGTAAGATCTTTAACTAATAATTTTTCTACAATATAGAATGCTCAGCATTAAGTCAAGATGAAGAAACCATTTCTTTTGTTATATATACTGTAACTGTAATATAAATAAAAGTTTGTTGATAAGTGAATAAAACTTGTGAGTTCGGACAAACCATATTAAATTTATACCTACACACTTTTTCATTTGCTATTATTACATTGTTTTGAGCTTTTGCAGATATTTGTATATTGATTATATTAAAGTTGTTTTATTTAAGAATCTTACATGCTGTAGAAACTTTATTTCTTTTTCAGGAAACACTTTTCATCTGTAACCTTGCAGTGTTTTCGTCACTATTAGCATGTTAAATTTTTATCCATATGTAGTTCATCCCTATTTCATAGCTCAATCTACCTTACCTGACTCGCAGGTTATTGATTGGGATAATGTAAGTTGCAACAAGCAGTACCGTAAATGATTTTTGTAAATTTATATTATTCCTACAGGGTGGGAATAAAGGGGGGGGGGGGGACTTTTTCCATGAAAGAGTAAACCAATGCATAGCAATAATACTTAAAATAAGGGAAAATTAGATATGTTTCAATTAAATTGATAAATAGGTTGTTGTATGCCTTTCACTCAAAATAAAATTATACTGCATGAATCTAAACTACATTGCACATAATAACATATGAAATGCATGTTGAGAGAGAGTTAGATTATCTTTATGCCATTGTTAATTTTGTTCTTACTAAAAGGAAACATGAATTGATTACTGTTGCACTTCAATCAATGTTCAATTGAGGTTAAGATGCATTCATCATATCCAATTATTTTCATTTTTGTCTCGGTTGTATTAAGTTTATGAGATCTTTTACTTCATTTTTAAATTTTTCACTCATTTTTATAAAAAATAATAAGGGCAAATAGCAATAAAATATGCAAACTGTTAATATAGGCAGAGATGGTAATGATACAATTGAAATGTTCAGTCATCTTTGTTATGAACTTCAACAAAACATGTTGCATTTAGTCCAATTTCATAATGTAGGCTACTCCTTTACTTTTTTTGTGTGTTTTGTTTCATTGGAAGTTTTTTATAAATACTGTAATAACCCAATACATTTGAAGATGAATAGGCTATTAGCAAAAATATGAAGAAAAAACGCAATGTAATTTAAATTATATTTACCATAATTGAGTTTTGAATTTTTATTTTGCGTAGTTTCATACAATTTGAGTAATTCATTGTGTTCTATGGTGAATGGATCTCAGTGATATCAATGAAATCTTACTGGGTAAATTTGTCAATTTAATTAGCCGAAGTTGTAAAATTATTGAGTTTAATTTAATTTTATAGACATTTATGTTCCAGCATTATATTGATCAAAAGTAAATCTTCCAGTTTTTCTTCAATTAAGAAATTGAATATTATGCTTCTAGCTTGAGGTTTAATAGTGACATCAAGCAGTTACTCGTCTTTGTTGATTCCAGTAAACTACAGTATTTTGATGTAGGCCTATGGCAAATTATCTTGGTATCTTGGATTAATTCACTCCATGTCTTTGTATCGAANATTTTTTTTTCTCAAACAATTTTGATTGGCTGTGTCCTTATGGCCTAATGCTTTGATTTCTTTGACAATTTAGACTTTAAATTAAATTTGTGACTTTAATGACAATCAAGATACAGTATGGTGGTTGAGAAGTAGGCACTTAGAGATAGGATACGCGGTGTGTCACTTTCATATTTCTGCTTGAAAATTGATCTTTTTAATGTAATGTAATCGATAACTGCTTTCATTGGGATCCATGCCCCACCCCCTCATTCATCAAATTGTTTTAGAAATTAGCATATTTTCATTGTTCACAAAGCTAGTGCCTTTTTTTTTTTTTGGTTATTTCTTTTTTTAAAAAAATACTATATTGTATTAAGAAATTTACAATATGTAGAAAATTAATGTAAAAATTTATAGAGAATGCTCACACCTCTAAACATTCATTCCATTATTTTGTATTTTAATGTAGTAATTTAATTTTAAATGTTATTTTAAATAATTTAAACAAAAGCTTATTGTGTGATTGATCAATGCTATATGCAGTAGTTAAATCAATTTGTATGCAGGCATTAGGACTATAAAAGGATCTTTTTTTTTTCCTGTCCTTGGTGAATTAAACTTTAGTTTTTGTTTTGTATAATTACGGTATTAGAAAAAATATAAATAATTTAGGACTAGTTTTATATTTTCATTTTTTTTAAATTAACAATTTAAAAAAATGAGTTGCACTTTATGAGTTTTCAATTAAGTTTACTGTTTGGTATAGCTTACTGTTTTATTTTAAAACTTTTATTAACATTTACTGACAATTTATACTGCATCGGCTGCTAAATTATAAAAAAAAAATAATAATGAAACACATGAAATTTTAGGGAAAAGCTATCGAATATATCTAATTGAATTTTAATACATTAAATGTTTTATTAAATAGTTTTTTATCTTACGACTACTGGTATTTAAAGTATCCTAATATGTATAATCTAATGATAAAAGATTACTTGTGAAAATTACATCCTTTGCTTATTGTTCTAATTTAATGGTTTCTATGTATTAAAATTAAGTAGTAATACTCATCATTAGCCTATCCATAAAACAAATACGGTAATATGTTTGTTTAACCATTACATTTATATACCTACAGTACCGGCATGTAAACATTGTGACAAGTCAGAAAAAAAATTATATTGCCAAAGCTGCTTATGAAAATAAAAGTATTGAAATGAAAATAAAATATTTAAAAAAAATAAAAAATACTATTTAACATACAGTAATTTAGTTCATTAGTTCTAGGGAAAAATTGTCTTATTTATAATTTTAAATTTAGAATATTTTAAAAGACTATTCTATTAGTTTCAAACTTAATTGAACTTTGTCCATTTCAAAAGTCAAGAGCAAAAATTTACATACAGTGTAATAGCTCATGATTTTGTTTTAATTGAATTTATTGTAAAGTCACATTGCAGTTCTTTGATAAGATGAAGTGATAATGTATTAACAATTATTATTTTATTTGACAAAGGTTTTTATCAAAATGATAAAATAACTAAATACAGTATAGTCTTAAAATGTGTAACTTAATAAAAAATGTGGGATTTTTATTTTTCAGTATTTTAAAATGTTGCTTACAAAATTTAAACAAATTGAGCCGAAAGCAAATGAAAAAGATTATAATTGATATGATATATTTTATTCACCGTA
>PXIH01S0001205.1:20470-32061 GCA_003024985.2 Euperipatoides rowelli
CCCTAGATCCGGCACTACCCCCAGACATCCTACATAGAAAGTATATTTTTGGGTGACTGGGCTGGTTAGTCCTTTTCTGCTCGGGTGAAATTTCTTGACAATCCGACTCTGTTTATGTCACACTTATTGTTTATTGTTTTATAAAGCATTGATTAATCTTCTAATGTCAGTCATGTATATAGCAATGTATCAATAATTATGTATCTGTAGGTTTATGTCAAACTTATTGTTTTATAAAGCATTGATGTTTATTGGAAATTTAAACCAATTTCCATTACTTTTTATATAATTGCTTTGATATGCAAGTTTAAATTGCACTCTATAATATACAGTACATCACATTTGTGTAACCTACATTTTAACAAGTGTTAATTTTTTTTTTTTTCAAAAACTATTATGATTAATTTTGTTTAAGTTGTTCAAATAAAAGCATACTGTATGTCAACCTTTAACATAATTTTTCTTGTTTACTCCTCACCCAATAGGGAAAAGCAGAATTTAACTTAACAGATGAAACTTGTAGAAATGTCTGTCCAAAATATGTAACCTATGCAAAGGTATATGAAAAGATATATTTTTGATAAGCTATCACTTCAATTTTAATTCCAATGCACATCAGTTAGGCATATGGTCAAGTTTAAAAAAATAAATAAAATAACAGTTAATTATAACTAGCACAAAGCCCAAAAATTTGTTTTTTTACCGAATTATCACAATGCAAATGTAATGTACGACACTATGGAATGACCCTGCTTCACATAATTTATATTTTGAGAAAAAGTATGTTTATGATTTTGACAATACTGGTGATGTCTAAAGTCAACTCTTTTAGATTCATGATATCAAGAAAATATGTCTATATTTTAAAAAGAGTAAAAATGAATTGATTGCACAACTTAAACACTTATTGGAAGTATAGGTAAATCTCACCCTATTCCATGTTTTGTCTAACAAATTGATTAGCTTGCTTAGCTAAGCTTTTGTGAATGTCTTAACATTTAAAGAAGTTTAGAAATTAAGATGCATTAAGAAAGCCATGTCGAACATATCTAATTCAACACCAAGTAGTTTATTTTAATGCCTTTCTTTTTGTATGTCCATATTAGGTATGGTGATNACTATTCAGAGACAAGATCAAGGCACTTATGGAACTGGTTATAAGATAGCCCCAGAAACTACTGAGACACAGCGGAATATTCAGAGCTGCTTCCAGATTAATGGTACTGACATTGCTCCAGTCACTATTCAGAGTGTCTTGCCTAGCTTGGATTATTTTAAAGTAAAACTTACTTCTTTGTCTTAATTAATTAGTATTTTTAATTTAAATTTATCACTCAAGTATATTTTTTTTCTGATTTAAAAACTTTATTGGCAAATAAACTTCTGGAAAATTCTAATTTAAACTTATAACAGGTTATTACTTATAATTCTTAAGGTTTCTTATTACAGCTAATCATTAGCATCAATAATTTTAATCATAAATTATCTATTTCTCTAAGAAATGCATTTCTTTTGTCTATCAGAAATATTTAACAATATGTTTAAGTTGTCATATATTGCCTTTATGGTTTACCTTTCTGCAGCACTTGTTAATTTTTATATTTTTTTAATTGGTGATGGTGATTTTGGCAGTCAGGATGATGGAGTTACATTGAGCATATACCATACTAGAAGTATCCTTAAATATCTAATTTAGTCCTTTCTTTATCCACATTATATACAGTGTATAGCATATAATATATATCATCAGCCTATATCAATCCACTGCTAGATGAAGCTTCCCCAAGATTTCTATATTCAGCAAATAATTTTCAACCATATCTAGCTAATCTTTTCATTCTCCCATCTGATATTAGGTCTCTTTGTGGTCATTTTTTTACCCTTAGAATTTAGTTGAGTACTTCTGTAATCCATCTATTAACTTTGCTTCTTGCTACATGTCCTGCCCATTTCCACTTTAAAGTCTTTACCCTTTTAATTAGATTACAAATCTTTGTTTGTGCTCTAATCCATTCAATCCTTCTTTCTCTCTGTGTTAGTCTTATACACTTCTCCATACTTCTTTGAGTTGTTTGTATGTTTTTAATCATCTTTGCATTGAATGTCCAAGTTTCAGCACCATATGTCATCACTGGTAGTACACACTGGTCAAAAAATAACCACTATGGCAAAATAAAACTGTTCATGTGCAAATTCACTCATACTAATAATACATTGTGATATATAATAGTACAATATGTACAGATTTATTTACAATTTATACTATAATATGTTTACAGTTTATACGGTTCATATGGTTAGATGAATGGGTGGGTAAATAGATAGAAATAAATTATTTTTTAATTTACAGGTACAGTATATTTAATTTATTCTAGTGTTAATTTTATAAGAAAATAGTAAACTTTAGTAATTTGTAACGCTGGTCGAGGGTCCGCTATATTAAAAGGGATTTGGTTACGCTGGAAAACAAATCAGATTAGCTTATTCTTATTGTAAAGAAACATAGACATAGACAAGGTAAAAATATATAGGGTTTTATGTAAATAAAACGTGTATATAAAAGATTTCGTAAGGAGCGTGTTATAATATGGTAAATGGTTTAGATATGATCGTTATAAAAGTAGGATAAACAGTTAATGCTGGAACAGTTCATGAAGGCGAATGCCAAGGTGTCACGGTGAAGCTGGTCATCAGGTGGAAGAGAAGTGGTTTAGCATTCTGTGACGGAAGTTGGCATCACGGGTTGGCGATGAGGAATCCGTTTCTAGCGGTTGGCTGGTTTCACGGCAAGCTAGCTATGTAGAAAGGAGAAAGCATGCTATTGGAAATGTAGGATTTGGAATGATAAAGGTGTTACCTGATCAGGGGTGTCGGGTTATGTTGGCTGCGGTTAGCTTTGGTTAATTGGAGAGGGAGATGAGGTGATTTTCATCTACCTTCTATGGAGTCTCGCTGGATCATAAGTTTTACATGGCTTGCGCTAGCAGATGTTGCACGTTCTAGTTGACGATTGGCATTGTTGTAGACATGAATAGAAAATGTTATTACAAATAGCTTGGCATATTGGTAAATATTATATATAATTTACATTAGGATTCTAAATGTGCTAACGGCATTTGTGATATACAGTAATATATAATCCTTTTATGCTAAGGGTTGCTCCTGTTTACAGATGCTCCTGTATAATTACAAAGTTGTATAATTACAAAGTGGATTATAATAAAAGACAATACACATTTTCTTATTATATTTTATATAGATATAAATTCGGCTAATCTGATGTCTTTACATATGTATATATATAAGTTGTATGTTGGCTGTTCCATAATATAATAACTTTAAGGTTGGAGTTTACTCCTTTTTTATGGCTTGTAAAAAGAGCCGGTTACAAATTAATGGTTTAAAACTTTGTGTGGTCTTCTGGTGATGCAATATTATTAATGACAATTGTTCTTAAAAAAAATTTATCATTTGGCAATTATGCTGCATCTAATAGAAGGATGTAATAAAAATACTCCATACTACCCAGGGGTAAATCTTAATAAATTATATAAAAGATAAATGATTATTCGATAGTTTTATTNAATAATGTACCTGTATATTTGTCATTAATCCCTGAAAACTTTGCTTTACTGCAGAAAACCCTTTTTTTTTTTTTAAACTGACTATTTTCTTTATTTCAGTTCATTGGCTTTGATGTCTATAGTGGTAAGAAATGTCAAAAGTGGCAGAATGTTACAATAGTTGGAACTAAAACTAATAAATATACAATGTGGATTACAGCTGATGACAAACCACGCCCCTGGCATTATGAAATGAAAGGCTACAATTCTCTTCTTGGCTCACATTATGACAAATATTTAATTGATTATATGAATTATGCTGCTGAAAGAATTGATCCAGATGTCTTTGAAATTCCTGGTGGTGAGTATAATTGGGTCAGAGTGTAGAATCTTTAGTTACATTAAAATATAAAAAAATTATTCATAATTGGCAAGACAGTATAATATTAACATTATAAAGAATAGTTTCATTAAATTTGGTAATTTTTTGATGATTGAATTTGTGAACAAGAAAAAAATGAATTTTTATTGAATGTTACTCTTTCTCTCTATTAACATCATCTAGAAATATTCTGTATTTTAAGAGTTAATTTGCACCATTTTAAAGTTACGGCAAAATTGGTTAGAATTGGCTAAATTAAGTCAGATGTTTGACCTAGTTTAAACTCTTACAAAGAAATCAGAGCTTCTGATTGTTTTAAATAGTTAATGTTAATAGGCCTAGACAAATCGGAAGAGGTTTTCCGCATCCTAGGCTAAATATATCCTGTTGGTAATGCTTTAAATTAATCGAAGATGTGAATTTGAGCTGAGTATTCTTAAAGCAAGTTTATCATACAAAATATTTATTTACCATAAATAATTTAAGAACAATATTCGATCAAATATAAAAACACAGCTATTCATATTTTGATTCATAACGAACAAATTAACAGGATATGTTGCCATATAAACTTTTTAGCTGTTGATCAGTGTCTTTAGATATGGAAAATAGCCTACAAAGTGTATGGCATAATATGTGGATGAAATATCAGCAGTGAGTGTTAGCATTTCCGTAGATTGACTTAATTCGTTTTGTGGTATAAATTAGAATGCTTAGTAATGGCTTCAAATGAATTGGCTGTAGTGATGGTTGCGATTAGAATTCAGGCCTTTTAGTATATTCTTGGTTCTCTGGACCAAGATGCTGGTTCAGTTTTATGGTAGAAAAATGAAGCTTGCACTCTAAATACTGGCTAGCAAATGAGATTAATTTCAACATATCATTTTTTATAGTAATAGGTGTGAAAAAAAGGATTAAAGGTACTGTACACCAATGAACTTAAAAGAATTTGGACCAATGAAACACTATCTTCTGAGCTTGCCTTCACTTCAGCCTTTGCTTATGTGTAGATTATTTAGTTGATTTAATGTTAGTTGCCTGAGTAATTAAGATGAACGGAGAAGCCATGCTGGTTTGATGGTTTATTCAATAAATATAATACATAAGACCAACAATCTTTTATATATGATAAAATAACATTTTAACACAAATGCTCAACAGTAAATTAGTCAATAAATTATACTGCATAAAGAGAGTAAAAAAAATTAAAAGTTAAAGAAATATATTACAAATTAACATAAAAACTAAGAATAAATTCATATGTAAAGGTTCGAACCCAGGTCCTTTATTTAGTGGTGGAGGTGAGTAGTTTTATTTAACTAAGAACAAAGTAATAATGTTGCTGGAAATTTTGACTAATATTCAAACTATCCTTATATAGGAAATCAGTGCTTATCCAGAGGTTGAGCTCTGATTTCTGTGAGTGAGGACAAAGGAGACTTTGAGTCAAACAGTTTAATTTAATATTTATTCTCATTGATAAGTCTATAAGAATGCACCGTTCATATAATTAATACAATTATACAATTATAAGTTGACAATAGGAGGTTTTCAAATTAATTAATTATAGGAATGGCAATTATTTTGAGTAATAAGATAACATTTGGTAAAAGTTCTTCAAACATAGTTTGAATCTTATTGGTGATTGTTTGTTAAAGCTAGAGGGATTTTGGTGTGGCAAATATGGCCAGTATCTTCTGATACTAGCCCTTGATTGTAAACTTGGATAAATCAACGGTTAGAACAGAAATGGTTTCTTTAATTCTTCTTGTTGGGAATGCGTAGAAAAACTGAATGTAAGTTTTTGCTTATTTGAAGGTTTGTATGTTGGAGACAGACTCAGCGTTTTTGTCTCCCGTCAGTTGCGTGCTGAATAAAGCTTTTGGTAGGCTTTTATATTATTTGGAAGAATGGCTTGGATCAGTATTTCCCAAACTTTTTCCATTGGGCAATCCCTACATTTTTTTTGGGGGGGGGGGGGATGCTCTTGGTTGTGCCACTGAACCCCTTCATAAGAAAACATTTACAGGACAGGAAAATTTGATGGAAAGGGGGGAGGGGCACAAGTCAATTTCAGTACTGCTAAACTTTACCAAGAAAATATATTTATAAAGAGTTTTTATACTCTGTAGGTGTACACTTATTTTTTTTTGTGTGTGTGTGTTTATTTTCATTTCCCCCTCGATTCTTTTCATATACAATACTATTACGTGATTCCATAGTTTTAATTTTATATCTTTTGTTATCTGTATACATTGAAATCTATTTATTTTTATTTTGCCTATTATGTAACAAAGGATCTGGAAGAGTAACATTTTAGGGTGAAGGTCAACTTTCAGTAATAAACAAGCGTCTAGAAACACAGCACAGTTTTAGTAAACCAGTTACTCACAAAAACTAGGAAACAATGGCAAACTCGCTTAGCCAATCATCACACTTAAAAAAACAAGTCTGGTAAATAACAAAAGTTGTTAGAAAATATACATAGATAGTGTGTAGCCTACATAAACGAATTGATACACACATTAGGTAATCAGACTGGCAATTTTACATTGTTTTTGTTGATAAATTATTCTTTCATGCAATGATTTTCAATGCATTTCTCTCAGTATTGAATGAATTGTTTAATTATTTGTGAGGAATCATCATTTCTGAGTTAATCTGTTTATTAAAGAGTTTTGATTAATATCTATTTTCTATGGTAGGTTTGAAATGTGGTGGATTTCCTGGTCCTGGCGCAGAGCATCGTATTATGGCCAATCCAATCAAAGAATATATTAACAACCATGACCATCATGTCCATGAAATGTTTGAACAGTTCAAGAAAACTCATAATAAAGATTATGCTCACAGAGAGCATGAAGAACGTAAAATTAACTTTATGCACAATGTCAGGTAAGCTTGCTAAAGGTTTAAATTCATAATTTCAATTTTTTGAGTGGATTTTCTTGCTCATTCATTGTCTTTAGATATTATAGTTTTTAATAGTTACATGTAATAGAATACTTTGTCCATATTATGTCAGTCTATAATATCAAATGAATATCCTACTTTGTTTTCTTTTTTTATGATAAGTTGATTTATTTTAAGCTTTATAACCATATATAGTAATTATTAGCGTTTAACATCAGTACAAAAAAATCCTTACTGGTAGCCAAAATTATTCATTATCGAATCAATATTTACCGATTATTTATCAAACTTAATTAAAAATAAACATCCCAAAATTATTATACTTTAGGTTACACATTAAAAAAAAAGTTTTATGATAGGGTAAATATTTTACAACAGGCTTTATTAAAAATAAAATAAACAGAACAATATAGGCTAGTTAATTGTTAAACAATTAAATCATAATTAACAGGTTTTCATATTATTTACACTTTACAAAGATAAGATAAATTTAGGCTTTTTAAATTTTAGAAATTCTTGTAAATTTATGTTTTTATTTTAGTAATAAATTTTGACTCTTTAAATGAGCTAGGTTTTATGCTTAAATTTTTAAAATTATGCTATTTATTTTTTTAACCAAAAAACATATTTAAAAAAACAGTACATTTTCCTTAAATAAATAACTGTAATAGTAAAATACTGCTTATTTGGATTCTATTTACCAGCTCATCCTGCGCAAAATCTAATAAGAAAAGTTTTGTCGATAATCTCTTGGTATCCTAGTCATTTTGAAATGGAAGTGCTTCTATTAGTTACTGCAGCAGACTGGAAGGCATAAAAGAAAACCTAAGTCACTGCCTATTAATAAACAGTGCTAGTTAAATTGATTAACCAGTAAACAATCTAAACATTGCTACAATAAGTGTTTCATTTTATGCTCACCATCTGCCGTGAATAGCAGGAACACTTTTTTTAAAAAAGTAAAAATTTAATTGGTAATAATATTTGGGGTTTTAGTTCTGTTTTGGTTTTTAGTCTACATTAAAACTTAATGATATTTTTAGATTGTATATTTTATTGTATTTGTAATATGTATTTAGATTTGATTTCAATAAAATATAATTAAGGATTCCTTAATTTATAAGTACACTTCGGTAATTTTATCATTATCGATAACCGGAAAAAAAAAATAGCATTACAAATTATTGAATCGGTAATATCGGTAAAATGTTAATGCTAGTAATTACCATGCAAATTCAGAAGCTGATCGGGTTTTTTTTTTTAAAAAAAAAAACCAAAGGTATCGTATGCTCCTAGACAGTGGTGTAGCTAGGTTATTTTGGGCTTTTGGTAAGAAATCATTTGGAACCTCTTATTTTTATTAAAATAACATAATTAGGTATAATATTAAAAAAAATGTGATTCATTTTAATAACATAAATTGTACTGTATTTTAGTTACAATTTCTTCATAATTTTACAAACATGGAAATTAATATTACAAATGATATTGCTTATTGACAAACGTACAAAACTACTGTACTGTAACTAAATAAATTTTATGAAAAAAGTTAAAATTCTACTTTTCACACTTTTATATTTGTGAAATCAATATATTTTTAAATCCATTTTACTAGCATAATTATGTTCAATAGCACAGTCTACTTTGACCAATAGCATTTTTTTAATATTCTTTTATTATTTGTAATTTACTAAATGATCTTTCAAGCAATGGCAGCTAACACAAGCAGGGTAAAAAAATAATATAAATAAAATAAAAATTTCTGAAAAGTCACTTTTATCAAATAAAAAAATTAGCTAATAGTCATGTCTGCTGATAAATCTTCTTTAAAAAGTGTGATTCAATTACAATAAATAAAATAAATATTGAATCAGAAAATAGGAATGTCCAATTAAAATTTATAAAAAAAAGCATGTCTACCTTAAAAAACAGACTTGCAGTATGTGAAAGGCATGACATTATCAGGCCTATACATGTAATATATAGGCTACATTTTATTTTCTTACTTTAAATTAATAATGGCAATTTCATTATTAATGTGTTTATTAAATAAATAATTTATAATTTTCACTACCAATTTTTTTTGCAAAATTTAATTTCATTACATGTTGAGTCTGTCCGTAAGTCTAGTGTAGTAAGTGCGGGCCCCTACTTGCATGTGTTCATGGGATCTGAATTAGTAGGGACCCCTAAGCTATGCCTACTCTTATCATAGTGTAGCTGCACCTCTGCTCCTAGATTAGAATTAAACTTATTTAATAATAATAAAATTATATAGTTAGTTTTTACAAATTAATAAAATTACTGAAAAATCTCCTTCATTACATAAATTTAGCAGCTATGGCATTTTCCCAGGAAGAGTTATATGTACAGTGCCACTCCATCATGTATCAAAGCCTGGGGCATGACCATTGAAGTTATATGAAAGAAAAAACAAACTCTAACGACACACCTAGGCTGGGATTCACACAATTTATTCAAATTGCTGGTAATAACAACACTGAATACACAAGATCAGTGGTTTGCTGATAAATAATAACACTGAGATGCTGTACCTCAAGGGGGGGGGGGGTCCTACTCCTCGGACTGTCTTCTGCCAGATCAATCTCAAAAAATCATTTATAATTTAATACTCATTGTAAATGGTGAAAGCTATTCCAATCGAGTAAGACAACCATTGTTTATGTATGACATTCTATTATACTAAAGATCATGCACATATGCAAATAAACAAGAATTAATAAATTAGCATTGATTTGCATTGTGTGGAAAGAAAGGAAGTCGATTGTTTCTCGCAGTGTTTACATTCTCATAATTGGTCAGATTATGAATATGGCAATTGCTATCAAATAACAAATGTTGCATTCTGAAAATAAACAATGAATAAACAAAACCAGCTTTTCCTTTCCACGCTGAAACAATACAATAAATTACAAATAAAAATAATGATTCATTATAATTTTTATCTATTCCAGTTTTTTGGTAAATGTTGTTATTGGTGAAATATTAGTTTATGCCATTGTATTTTGTATTTTTTTTTTAAATGAATAAATAATACTAATTAAAATGTGATTAATATATTTTTACTATATAGTAGTGGATTCTGCACTATCTAAAATATATTTTGAATATTATTAGATACATTCATTCTTCTAACCGAGCTAACAAAGGATATAGCCTGGCTGTTAATCATTTGGCGGATAAAACAGACAAAGAGTTAACTTTGTTAAGAGGTCGGCTGCAAAGGAAAGGATCTAATGGTGGCTTACCTTTTGAAACACTCAAGTACAATGTTACTGATGTACCCGATACATTAGACTGGAGATTGTTTGGTAATGTATATATTTTTTTTTCATATAAGTTTTCAGAGTTTCTATTTTAAAATAATAATGCATATCTTTTAATATACAATAGCTATTTTCTTAATTTTCTAAATATATTTAGCCAAGTTTATCTTTGATTATTGAATTCCTTACACTTTTTTTTTTTTCGTGAGAAAATGAAGAAATTTTAAATTTTCATAAGTTTAGAGATTCACTCTTCATAAAATAATTATGATCTCTAACAAAGTTTTCTTGAATGCATTAGAAAGCTATGGCTCCATTGTTACACCGAAAATCAAATTGGCCTCTTACCAATTAATCGGCCAAAGAGCTTATTAGCTGATTACCAATTACCTACCAATTAATCGGTACATCCCTAGCTACTAGTATCACCAATGGAAAGTAAGCTGCTGCTATAATAAGTTTCCGAATGTAAATTAGATCTCATGCTGCAATAGCATTTTTTCATCTTTATTATTCCAAAAGATATTGTGCATGGTGATAAAACCTACCATGATAATTTTTATTACTACAGTATTTTCATTGACTTTCAATTGAGAACAATGGAATTAACAATCGGTTAATTGCGGCTCATTAGCTTGTTCTTAAAAACATCCAATGCTTTTCATTTAATCAATCCTCTTGATATTATTTGCAGCCAGAATCTTCCTTTAAATTTTTGCCAACTTTTTAGGACATAGGAAAATGAATAAAATATTTTATCATTTTCTTTCCAAAACACTTNCTTTTTGTTTTATATTTACCAATCCAGTCGGTCCAACATTACATCATTTCACTCGGTGTCCTTATCTTGCTTATAAGTTTGACCCAATGCCCATAAATACTTTGCATATATTGCTTGTACATCTGAGCTTTTATCACTATTGCATATAAAGATAAACTTTGGTCTCATTAAATTTACATTTATTTATTTCTATTAAAATTTTATATGACTGAAAAGTTATAAAGAATTTTAAGTAAAGACAAGTATTAAATCAGAAAATGAGTTCAACTTTTGTTTATTTTAACAAAAAAAAAAAAATCATCAAACTTTTTTTCCTGAGTAGATTTTATTGAATTTTAATTGAATAATCAATCACATTTAAGATAAAAATTAATTGAAGCCTCTATGTCAACCTATTAAGCATTTTTTTTTAAATTTGTAACAAGCACCATAAATATGCTCTAGAATAGTGAATTAATAGAAAAAGATGAGTCTGTACTGCATTTTAACATTATTTTATTTTAAAGAAAATTAATGTTGTATTTGTCAAGGGAATATTTCTACGAATATTAATAATGATCACTTTAAGACAAATTGTTTAAAGTGTATTATGAATGCTAATGTAAACAAAAGCTAAAATGGTTTATTTTTACCTTAAAAGTCATGTTTAATTCATCATTTCTTCA
>PXIH01S0001211.1:23354-33411 GCA_003024985.2 Euperipatoides rowelli
ATTATTGATCATTAAGAATGTTAATGAAATATGGAATGGGAGAGTTTTTGTACATGTAAGTACAAATATAAGGTGCAAAATACTTATTAGAGGATCAGGTGTCTCTTGTTGAAACAGAGGATCTAGTTTGAGGGCAATAGTTGTCAAACACAATAAAGAACTGAGAGGTAAATTTTCTTGAGAGTAACATACGTCTGGTACTGAGAATGGTTAAGTCAAAAAATACAAGGGCTTCAATTTAACCCAGAAAATCTTTATGGAGTATAATCTTCAAAGGTAGATTCAATTAAACCAGAGCTTTTTGCTGACAATGAGCTAGACCAGGCAACACATCCATATTCAAGGATGGGCCTAATGAAAGTTTTATAGATATTCAGCATTACGTGAATGTCTACTGTAAGGTTTGTAAGTTTATATAGTAAAAAAAATCTACTAACGTTATTGGCTTTCTTAATTATATGAGAGACATGTGAATCCCACTTAAAATCATTCTGAAAGCACAAGCATAAAATAGTGCAGGATTCAACAATTTCAACTAAATCATCTTAATTGATAGATTTACATTTAATTTGTTTTTTGAGAAATCATATATCATAACAAAAGATTTATCAAGGTTTAGAATCATTCCACTTTCAGCTGATTGTGAGGACAAGGTGTAGAGATTATCTTGAACTAAAGATTTAAGATCAATTTTATCTCCCACACACACAACAGATAACTCGTCTATATACTTAAAAAGAGGGTGCAAGTTACTTCCAATACTATCAGTGGTGATTGTGGATATGAGAGAACTAAGCACTGATCCCTGGGGTGTGCCATTGGTGCATTAAATCATTATGAATGATTTAAAGTCCAGCTATTTTTAAACGAACTTCTCAAAATTACAAATGTAATAGTAAACATTTCCAACATCAAACATAGAGCTATTTATAGAACAGTTTGGAGCATGACGATACAAACTCAAGCTGATCTGAAAAAAAGGGTAAATATGTTCTTAGGGTATAACAAAATTTCTCAAGGATTCCTTATTTGATTGATGAAACTAGACATATTCTAATTGTAAGATAGCTGGCCATTAAACTGAATATATAAGCAGAACCAAAAGATTAAACATGAGCCTAAGAAATCAATCTTTAACTAAAAAAAAGCCCATAATTATAAAACCGCAAATTAAAATAAACATAGCGATCTGAGATTTTATTGTAAAATTGAATAAAAATAGGCTATTTCCAATTATGACAAATGTATGAATATATTTATTTTAACAATTCCATAATCATAGAAAAGCGGAAGTTTAGCTAATTTAGCATATTAAAAATTCACCGTCAATAATGAACTATTACGGCAGTTTTACTTTAGTTAGGCTACTTCTGCAAGTCTAAAGTTGTATTTAATGGATAACAATGAGCATATTTCCTTTATTTTAAACAATGTTCTTTTAATAACTATAAGAGGCGATTATTGTTAGCTATTATCTTTCTCAAAATAAGGGACCATAAATGACACATATAGCCTACTTGGTAAGCAATTACTCTTAAAATAAAGGATGTGTGGTAACTTGACAGTTGTGCACGTAGAAAAGAAGCACAGAATTGATTTAAATATTGTAATTTGAATATAATGTATAAAAATAATATAGATATAATAAAATAAATGTAAATAGGATCGTTAAAGTTTGTTTAAATATGAAATTAAATGTTAAATAAAGTGTGCCAACAATAAAAAATATAAATATATTTACGTGATCCAGCATTCAGATATGGATATAAATTACCATCTAAATCGTCAGGAGGTGGATTATCATCATTATCACTATCATCATAATATGGCTGATCGTCTTCATCAAGTCTGTAACCAGGACCAACAAAAGCTGGCGGTGGAGCTAACCCTGGCAAATCAGCTATCGTTGGAGAGAGAGGCTCATCAGTGTCCATCAATTCAAATCCTATAAAATTGACAGCTTAGTGTAGTTTTAAATATGAAACAAAATCCATTCTGGAATTAATAACAGGTAATTAAAAAAAAAAACTGCAAAGGATTGAGGAGAAATTACTATTTGATACACTTATTCTAAAGTTACAGAATACATATATTTAATATTTAATCTACTAGGATGATTAAATTTTATATAAATTTAGAATGTGCTAACAAAGTTTTAAAAAGTTAGAATTGGATAGGCTACTTAAAAAAAAAAGAATGGCAAAAGTATGGACTTTATTTACTTTTGCCATCTCAATTGTAAAAATGTGGAAGTCAGTTTTATTCATGTTGGAGAGTTCTTGATTATTTAGATCTAAAAACATTTATTAAAAATAAAGGGAGACAATAACTAATAGTGAGTGTATATGGATACAGAAATTGGAATTTTTCTCATAGTTTTCTCCTGAATTTTTTTTTTTACTCAGGACTTTTCCCTTAAAACAATAATTTGTAAATGCAATTACAGTACTACATCTAATTTATGTTGTACATAAATTGTACATTTAATGGGATTAAATAGCATTATACCCAAAACCTTAATATGTTTTTTTCTCCTTACTAGTCTTTTTATAAACAACGGCCAAAAAGACATTTCTTTTTTAACTATTTCACCAGGTGTTGATACAATAATGTACAGTACCGTACATGCAATGGTTAAAAGTATTTTTATTATTAAAAAAAAAGCATCTAAGTTAAAAACTAAATATAATGCTTTACTATTAAATTGTTAGGCACTTTTCTTATTTTTTTAATTTATGGTATCTCTTCGTAATAATTCTTTAATATCCAATATTTGGGAAATATTTTGCTGCCCCATCTATGGTTAAGTTTTCATGTCAATAATCAATTCATTTTCTGAAATAGTTACTGTACCTGGATAATGATGTAAAACTAATAAAATTTGAAAAAAATTGTATAAAGATTGTTTAGTCGGGTACCGATACTCACTTTATGTTTAAAAAAAAAATAATTAAAAAAAAGTGTAGATTAACAGCACTGATAATTAAACCATGAGATTAATAATACTAAGTTAAACCTACAAATAACTTATATCAAAGCCAAAATGGTACAATAGGATTGAATGGTATATTTTGATGAAAATAAAAATCAATCAATGTTAATACAACAAAATACGATTAAAAATTTGGAGATCTGGGTGAATAAAATTTATAAATTTTTTAAATGTTCTAAACCAATGGTTTTCAAGCTTTTTCAATTTATGGAAAACTTAAATTTATTAATACTATTTACGGAACTCCAGCAGAGCCGCTCAAAATATTTCTTTAAGCAATTAATTTTAATAAGGTTTTTTTTTTATTATTTTTTATTTTTTAAACGTTTACTGGTTCCCTAATAGCAATTATTAATATTTATTAATTAGTTCAAAAACTTAAATTGGCAATTTGATGGTATCGTGTTTACTATTTATTGATCGTGCCATTTGATAGTAATTAATTTGGATGTAATTTTTAATATTTATTATTTTAATAACTTTTACTAGTCAGAAAATGACTTTCACTAATCAATATCTTTGCTAAACAGTTTTCATCCAGGTATCCATTTAAAAAGATGTTATTTATGCAAAATATTAACTAAGAATTCTTAAAATACAGTAAGGCTAATATGATCAAACATTTGTGAATCACCTTGCAGTATGTTATGTTTCATGAAGCAATATTAAATGATCATCATTTACAATCGATGACTTATACACGTCATTAGAAATAGAGAACTATGGTTATCATAGAGAAGTAAAACCACTGTTCTACCACAATCAATTATATTTTCTAACCACAATAAATTAAAACAGCTGTTGAGGATGTATATTACCATTGATATGTAATGATCAGAAATTACAGTAGGCCTATATAGCTCAGAAAATAAAATTTTCTTTTGTTTTGTTTTTTCATGTTTAATTTTATTAAAAAAAAAAATTTATATTATTCTTGTGTAATCAGACCATTTACTTAATGTTTAACTAAGAACAGATTATGAAAATCAAAAGTTATTTTAAAAAAATATTTTTTTATAAAATGGCATTGCTCAATTTTACCATTAGAACATTCAATTCTAGTCACTGAACTATGTTCTGAGGAACAGAGTTTGAGAAAAGCCCCAAACCATTAGTATTCAACCAGGTGTACTGCACATCTAGGAATACACAAAGCCTTGTAAAGGGCTATATGAAACCTGAGGTTGAAATGATTTTTATAAAATTTTACAATATAAATATATATCTTGTGTAAATAGTTTTATTGTTCTTGTTATTGATACACTTTCATGCCTATTCACGTCAAGTGCTATAGTAATCAGCTAAGTTTATTAATAGTCTGGTAAAATCAGGGATCAAATTAGTTGAAGTGACGTATGTTTTGGACTTACCTAAGAGATTCTCAATAATTTATAAAACTTTACACGGTGCATCAAGAGGGTGTTTTAATAGAACTATCCAATAAAATATCTCTTTAAAACCTTACATTTTCAACTTTTTTTGATAAGAAAATTATTTTAAAAATAAACAAAACAACATAGAAATTCAAATTTATATTATCACTTTGATTTTAACTTGTGCTTCAAAAATTAAACTGATTACGGTACCGGTACTCGATTAAATGTCAACTATTGACAAAACCTAATTTGGTGATTTTATGCTATTATTTTCATGTAGGATTACCAATACTTTATAAAAAGTCCAATTATTTAATTATTTTAAAACTTGGTTTTGTTATTATTAACTAATAGTTTTACCATCTATACCTCTTCTGTAATTATTAATATACATTATTACTTTAACAATATTTTTAGTGCCAGCTTACAGTACATTTACCTTCTAATAGAAATATAGTATAATGACAATGCTATTCAAATAATAACTATTATTTTTACATAAATGTAAAAATTTATTTTAGAAGCGGGGGGGGGGGGGGGGAATATTAAACCAATAATTTGTTATACAAGATTGAAAACAAGTATTAACACAGGCCTATTTATAGGGGCTTATATTTTAATTCTTTATAACCAGGATTTATTAGATCCAATTTACTTATAAGTTTTGACAAGCTATAAATAAATAAATAAATGAGGATAATTCAAGCAGAAATTTGGACCATTCACATGCATTAACTGAAGGCATTCCTGAAGATGTTCATTAAACTATTCAAACCGTCAAACTTTTACACTTCCTAATACCATTAAAGGCAAAAGAATGGTCAGCTTTCCAAGCAAAATATTATCAAACAGATAATTAATATGTCATCTATTTTTACTTATTAGCAAACAACAAATGAAGCAATGTTTTATATGTAAGGAGAAAAGAGATGAGGAAGTTATCCCCTGAGGGGGGATGTTGTATCCATACCTCTGATCTGGTTCCAATCATCTTTATCCAGGCTCATTTCCATCCATAAGGCAGATAATTATTGTTTTAACATGTTTGGCTATAGCTCCAATATGATTTGTTAAACGTACCAAATCATAAAAGCTATAGCTATCACTTACAACTATAGCAATTCACATATTAAAACTATTAACAGCTTTGATGAACTTTTCCAACCATGTGAATGTTTGAACTGAGATTGCAATACCAACAACTTATGTTCCAAATAGTATTACAGAAATCGTAGTTACCCCTTATATTAATAGAACAATATTAATAGAACAATAACCAAGATGAAGAAAAATAGATCTTTTGAATAACTAGGATAATATTTAAGAAACTCCATACTTTTCCATGGAAGTAAGGCTCTGCAGTAACCTAAAGGACAAGGTATTTGAATTTTTTCTTCTAAAATATTATTTCTAATTTTCAAAGATTTAATTTGACTTAAACAGATACATTAATGTTTCTTGTAACTTGAAAAAAAAAAAATTTGTATCATTTGCAATTTTTTTTTATAATTTTAAAAACTTCCTGTCTAAAAACCAATTAATTAATGGGTTTCTTCAAAGAATATTAAAAAGCCTTGCTTTGTTCTGATCATGATACATGATTTGTTTGGTTAAAATATGGTCAGATAAAAAACCCCTGTAGACACTATCGTTGCTAACGTTGCTAATTAAAGTGGTTTATCAATGCCTATTTCAACTTCATTGATTTATGTGTATTTTTGTATAAAAATGTTTGTTTAATTAATCAATTTATTATATTCGGTCCTTAAATACATCAAAATTTGACTTTTATGCCAATATGTATCAAAATTATCAAACCAGCTTATGACATATTTTGCCAAAAAATCTTGCACGGATTCCAGTAATTGTGGTTGACTGGTTGTCAGACCATAATAGGAACATTTCCTTCACAGACCAATTATAATGTAGATCAGTGATGCAAAGCTTTATTTTTGTTTTTTTTTTATTTGCAGTCAGTAGTTTTTATAAAAACAACTTGAAACAAACACAAGCAGATTGAAAATAAACCTTTAACAGGTTTTATTTGCATTAAAAAATATAATCTCTAAGAATGTTTAAGAAATATTATTAAAATCTTTAGAAATAATAATTAATAATTTGTTCTCATCTGTCAAGTTAATAACGTACAAAAGCCTTCCGGTATTTTTTTTCTTAAAATTGATTTCAACTTCAATCCAAAAATTATCTCAAAATTTTATATTTATGTGAAGTAACTAACTTTTTCTCTGTTCTTTTTTTTATTTCTTCAAAACTTTAAGTAAACACACTTTTGTTAACTAGTTTCCTAAACAATAAAGTAATGAAGTCATGACTAGCATCTGGATCCCAGATATGCATAGTCCTCTAGCCCCAAAACCAGCGAGATTTTATCCTTTGGCTACGTCAATTTAACATCAGTATCTGGGTTTTATTTTTTGTAAACAATGCAGAAACTTGCAAATTTTTATGTTTCAGTTTAAATTTTCCAAATGTATTAATTAAACAAATATTTTTAGGTGAAACTAAACATAAATCAATTAAAAAAAATTATTGATAAACCACTTTAAAATAACTTTAGCCAAAACAACTATTAAGAATCGAGGATTCAGGGAGATAGACCTTTTTTACTGTTATTTTATGGCTCATTAAACAAAAGTTTTAAAAAAATAAATGAAAAGTATTTACTTTTTTTAATAGATTATTACAAAATAAAACTTGTTACTTGGATATCTATCTAATCATGGGTCCATGACAGTGTACAGTCAATGTAAGATACTTATTTTATTTTTTGTCTCTTTTTTTTTTTAAATATTATTACTTCTGTCAGTAAATAAACTTTAGCTAAAAAAAATCAAAACTCTTGAAATTATTTGAAATGTCAGCAATGTTTTAAAATGATTAAATCACAGAAATAATATGTCTATAGGCCTACAGGCAAAATTAGTTGATTTTCTAATATAATTGACAGTTTTTCAGTTCAAGATGCATTATAACAGAGAATGAAATTTTGATTTCTTCCTACCTTTGCATCGATCACCCTTGTGCGGTGTGGCATTAATTGATAAAAAAAAGCCAAATCAGCTGCATTGAAAATATCACTGGGATTGTATTCGGAAATAATTATTTTTATTTAATTATTTAAAAGTTTGCGTGTAAACTTATACAGTAAGTTTGAACAACAATCAAACCAAATAGTCATAACAAGGTCATGTTATACATATAATGCATAAAATAAATATATAAAAAAAACTATTAAGTTTTGAAGAAGTTTCATCTTATTAAAAAAAATTCTCCCTCAATTTATAAGAATAAAAGAGGTGCCAAAATTAGAAAAATACTGTAAAAGAAGTGTGTAAAAATTAGAAACGAAATTAACAGGCAGCATAAGGTCTCAATTTTATTGTAAATAAGATATTTTTATTGTGTTTTTATAGATTTAATGTAATGTTGTAGTGGAATTTTTGCAGTATTGAATTTCTTTATATTGAATTCATTTAACCTTACAGGGCTTTTAAAATTACTTTTGTTGTACCAATTATTATTATATCAGTATTCGTTATAATGGAATTTCACCTATATTCCTTTTTATCTTTATCTTGAAGTTTTAATCATTTGTCAGATTACAATCTTAAAAGATGTTACCACTTTATCTGTAATTAATCTCTGTCTTAGAGAAAATAAGTGTAACCTGTTTATTTGTAAAGAATATTTTGATAAATGTTTTCTTCACTCCTATACTGTATTACAATATTCTCTCTCCATTTTCAGCAAGCAGTTAGTGAAAACCAACAGAGTAGCAACAACCTGTTATGCTACCAAAACGTTAATATTAGCCTACTTCTCTTCATAAACTGTTATACGACAAGTGCGGCCTTTTACAAAGAGCTGCCACTGTTATCGCCATATATGGCACCCAAACTATGGGATCAATACAATCACCATATCTGACACCCAAAATGAAAAAATTCCTGGACCTTTAGTAAAGAAAAGCCTAATACATTTAAGTGTATAATTATTCAAGAATGGACTCCATATTGGAAAAATTTTAAAATTCTACGTATGTTGTTCTGTGTAGCATTACACAGCACTACACAGTTTTTATTTAATCTTATCAAAGTTGGAATTTATTACAAATAATTTTATGTGCAGAACTGTTTTACGGTTATCATTCAACATGAAAGTGGTGACTGTGTGCGCAAAAAAATGTTGCATGCATTAAACTTTCTAATTCATAGATTATTCTGATTTCCAATAAAAACTTTGAACAAAATTGGACCAATTTTACAAGTAAAAAAAAAGAGTTTTTTTTTTTTTTTAAAAAAAAATTGAACCTTTTTAAAGAATATAAATATAAACAGGTTGATTTTTGTTAAACTTTAAAAAAAAAAATTAATAAAATAGTGATTCCCCTTTTATTTTGTAATTTGAAATAATAGAAAAAAAGAAGAAATAATACATGCATGGTATATTTATACTGTATATTTTCGAATAATAGGCTATATACTGTATATAATTTTTATGTGAACTGTGTAGCTAAATTTCAGGGAGGGAGGGAGTTTATGTAAATGTTTTTCCACCCATATTTTCTGTACTTTTCCATCAAGGAGTACCTATAAATTAATATCCCTATTGGGTTGAGAAATGATCCCTAGATAGAAAGACAAGGCCTTGTGGGAAAACAGAAAAGGTTTGCACCCGGAACTGTTTAATAGTTATAGACCCCCCCCCCCCCCTAGTTACATATTTATTTTTTACACAGAGTTATATGCTGTATTTTTCATTAATCTTTTCATATTGTAAATTATAAATAGTCTACTTTTTATTTTTACGATGTCTTAGCCATTGCAGCAGGTCTGGAGTTAGGTCAGGAGCCACCTCAGATCTGAAGTACCAGCTTCACATGTTGTTGTTTTTTGTTTTTTTTTGTTTATTTCCCATATTTTACGTATTTATTTGATTTGATTATCTGCGGTCATAATTGCATTATTTATATATATATGGCCATAATTGCAGCTTTACTAGTTGTGGTCACAGACCCCAGATGTGAAGTTATAAATGAATAAATGAATGGAATAAAATTGATCACATGACTAAATCAATATTTAAATTATGTCACCATTGTATTTTGCATAGGCATAGGTGATTTATTTTAAAAGTCAGCATGCACATGCAGTGTTCTATTAGCACCTTTTATTTGTTCCAAGAATAGTAAAAATCGTATTGGAATAGTTAAATCTAAAAGCTAATGTTTCGTTGGAATAGTAGAAAAATTAATGTTGGGTCCATCATTGAATTTTTCTATTTTAGACTAAATTCTACATTAAGATTGCATATTAAACAGAAAAAAAAAGTAATAGAATTGTAATAATTATATTTGTTAAATCAATTAAGCCAGTACTTATAACATTTAATATTAGCAATTGCTGATTAAAGCATTATTATAGACTATAGATTTGATAGTCTAAAACTATCAAATAGTTCCAGGGGGGGGGGGGGGGGGGGGGGGTTAAACCTTTTGATTTCCCTGCAGGACATTAACTTTCTATCTAGGGATCATTCTTCAACCCAACAGGTCTTGGAGTACATGTAAACTTAATTTACAGGTACTCCAAGACGGAAAGGTAGGGCCTACAGAAAAATATGGATGAAAAAAAGATTTTCATAAACCTCCTCCCTCTCTGAAATTTAA
>PXIH01S0001213.1:0-51446 GCA_003024985.2 Euperipatoides rowelli
TTTATTTTGATAATAAAGAAGATAATAATAATATTTTTATATTAAAAGATAATAATGATTATCTACATATATCTAATAGATGGAATTTTTTCGATGCATTTGACTTAGAAAATAAATTAGAAGAAAATATAAACTCTAAATAAAATTTTTAAGCTTTATTTTTTAATTAAAATGTATTTAATTTTCTGTAAGGTTTCATATTCAAACTTGTTTTTGAAACTGAAACCTTCAGAAATAGAAGATAAATAATCTTCTACCTTATTTACAAATGAAATTATACTCAGTTTATCTTGTTTACTTAAGCTTATTTTGCTAACTAAATCTTGATTAGTAAATTTCATTATTATCTTTTCAATTTCATCAAATTGAAAATTCTTATTATTTGTACTCAAGCTATGTAATTTAACATAAACATCATCTAATTTATGCATCATATCTTCTGTTTCATGATTTTTAAGATCTCTAAAATTAATATCATCCTTACTACTAGCAGCTTGCTCTTTAGGATCTTCTTGATTATTATATAAATTGCTACTTTCAAACCCACTTAAAGAGTCTGTAAGATTTTCTTTTAATATGTCCGAAAAACTATCTATTGCTACTGCCTTTTGAATATCTAAATTATTTAACTCTTTTTCTTGAATAGACTCATTCATTGTAAATTGATCTGAAAAATCAGTAATAATATTCTCTTCTAAGAGATTATTTAACTTTAAATCAATATTACCACCACCTAAATTTAGTTCTGCTTCTAGATTATCGTTCATATTAATATCCCCATCTGACAAAACATTTAGATTATTGTTATCCAATTTTGAGTCCACTCTCACCATTTCTTCAAACTGACCATTGGATATTAAATTGTTGGGGTATGAATCATCATTTGAAGCTTCATCTAAAATTAAACTTTGATCTGAAAAAACAGCATCTTCTTTTGCAGTAGAAATAGGAAAAACAGCTTCATTATTCAAAGTTAGATCCATTTTATTATCATAGATGAGATTATTCCCAATTTTTAAAGATTCAGACTTTGAAGTTGAAGTATTGAAATCTGCTAATAAAGCTTCAAGTTCTTCCTTTTCAATAGTGATTTTAGAAATATCATTAGAATCTATTAAATTATTTTTAGAATTAACCTGTTCATTTTGAGGATTCTTATCTAGCTTTAATAATTCTGACAATTCTTTTTTGCTAATATCTAATTCAGTAACATCAATTCCTAAACCCTTGTCGTACAATTGTTCTTCTAATCTTGAAATCTTCCCATCTAATTCTTTTATATATTCAATAAATTCATTATATTGCTCTTTCAAAGCTATATCATATTTAATAAATCTACTATCTAACAAGCTTTCCAATTTAGTCTCAGTTTCTTTAGTTTTTATAACATAAGAATTATTTTGAAAAAAAAGTTTTTTTATATCAAAATCAACAACTTTAGAATTTTCTTTAACTATAAAAATATTACTTCCTCTCAAAATGAAAATTAATTTCTAACAAAAAATAATAATAAAGCATATTACTGTTGTAAATATAGTATATTTTAAATATAATTACAACTTACCTTATGCCATTCTTGAAAAAAATAGTATTATCAATTTACATAGGAATTACAAGTTATTTTATAATAATGCCAATTTTTGGACAAAAGGGAATTATAAATTATAGGAAAATCAATCTAAACCTTAGCTTAATAAAAAACCATGTTAAAAAACTAAAAGTAATACAAGATGAACTAAAAAATAAATATATAAGTCTGCAAATTTCTGAGTCTGAAATTTTAAAAGAAGCTAGTTTATTAGACTATTACCCTAAAAACTCTACAGTAATAAAAAATAGCTTTAATAAAAATAAATACTATAAAGGAGAAATATTAAAAATCAATATTGACAATACTAGCAATATTGATAAGAATATTTATATAGTTTCTATTGTAATGTTTTTTATTTGTTATTTTACATTAAATTACATGAATAGCATAGTGAAAGAGTTAAAATTAAAACAAAAAGGAAGTAAGCCCTAAAAATATTTATTATAAAGAACATTCTATTATTATTTTTAAATATTATCTTAGCTTCTTTTTTATGTACTACTCTTATTGATATAGTAACAAAAAATGTAAGTTATGTCCCATTTGAAAAATCAAGTATACTTGATAAGTATTTCCAATATATTGGAATAGTAAAAAGTACTGTACAGTATAAGTTAGTAAAAAACTATAATAGAAGTTTAAATTTACCCAATAATTATTATTTAAAAAATATTAAAGGTAGTACTTATGTAATGTATAAAAAAGAAAGAAAGGGGATATTATGGGGACCTCCTCATTATTCTGCTATTGTACCTGGTACTAGTACATTTAAATTAATTTTCGAAAAAACAATAAACACTTTAAAATTCTCCATTCCAGGTATGATTCTATCATACATCTTAGCAATAATTTTTGTAGTTTTTTGGATTTTATACATAACAAATAAAATATTAAATAACGTCCTTGAGTTTATTATGCTATTCTTGCATGCTATACCAAGCAGTTTAATTGTCATTACAGTTCTAGCCATTTTCTCATATTTAAAATATAACACTAAAAATTTAATATTAGCGGGATTCCTCTGGGTTTTTCCTTACCTTATTTCTAATATTGTAATTTTAAAACAAGCTCTAGAAAAAACTTTAAACAGTCTTTACATACAAGCCGTAAAAGCAAAAGGAATGAGTAATTTCAATATCATAATAAAACATGCACTAATAGCTTCCTTATATCCGCTAATTACAAATATGAGAAGAACCCTTAGAGTAGCTTTTTTTGGTTTTATATTAATTGAAACTCAGTTTGGTATTGATGGTGCTGCTCTTCTTACTTTAAGATGTATACAAAATAATGATAACATTCTACTTAAGGACATACTCGCTGTTGGTACTGTAATTTATCTAACACCTAACCTTATAACAGACATTATCTCTTATAAAATAAATCCCTATAAGGAAAACCTAGAACAATTATGAATAAATATTATTACTTACTATTAATATTTTTTACTATCAGTCTAATAGGACTACCCTATTTTATTACTGAAAACAATAGATTTGCTATATACAAGAAAGACATTAATAAAAATTATACTAAAAACAACAAAGCAATACCCCATAAAGCAACCAAAGAACATCCTTTAGGCACTGACAAATTTGGAAGAGATATACTTGCAAGACTAATAATTGCAGCAAGAAATTCAGTTTTATTAGCAACTAGTTATGCTACTATTTCTTCATTACTTGGAATATTTATTGGCATAGTTATTGGGAGTTTAAACTTTAAAACTTGTATGCTAGTCTCAAAATTAATTGAAGCATTTCATACCTTACCATTCTATAATATAGTTATCTTAGTATTTTATTATTTTTTGAAAAAAGAAAAGCCTAGTATACTAGAAGCTATTATAGTTTTAGTAATATTTAGAGGATGGATTAATTTTGCTTACATTTCAAAAAACATTACTTTAATAATAAAAAATTTTACTTACATAGAAGCAACTAAACTAATGGGAGCTAGTAAATTAAGAATAATAACTAAACATATGTTCCCAGAAGTATTTTCTGAAATTTCTTCCATCATACCATTACACATTTCAAAAAATCTAACAACATTTGAAGTAATATCTTATCTGCAAGAACCAGATAAAAATTTTTATCCAAGCCTTGGTGAATTGTTAAGTTATATAAAACTTGGAAAAGAATACTCCTGGATATGGATCTATCCTTTAATAATTTTAATAATAATAAACATTATATTAGCTTATATAAACCTAAAAATTAAACACAAGCAACAATATTTAATGTCCTAAACTATTTTCCTAGGACAAATAATCTGTAAAAAACAGGATCTACAATCAGGATTTCGTGCTGTACAAACATCTCTTGCATGCCTATTGATAGCCATAGAAAACTTATATTGCTTACTCTTTTCTATGCGTTCTTTCAAATAGAATTCAATTTTTACAGGACTTTTTTCTAAACAAATAGCATGTCTGTTCACTACTCTTTTAAAATGAGTATCCACAATAATAGCAGGTTTGTTCCACATAGCACCAACAATAACATTAGCTGTTTTTCTACCAACTCCTGGAAGTCTTATTAATTGAGCAATCTCACAAGGAATTTTACCTTTAAATTCTTTATCAATCATACGAGCACAATTGACAATATTATTTGCTTTATTAGAATAAAACCCTGTTGAGAAAATTAAATTTTTTATAACTTCAATATTGGAATTTGCTAAGGTTTCAAAATTAGGATACTGTTTAAATAACTTAGGAGCAATGTTATTAACCTGTCTATCTGTAGTTTGTGCACTCAAAATCACCATTATCAAAAGTTCATAATAGTTTCTATAGTTTAAAAAAGGTTGAACATCAGGATAATGCAGCAATACAAGATCTACTAACTTATTAATACAATCCATATCAATATTATAACCTAACTATCAAATTAATAAATTATATACATCTGATATAAACCTATTGACAAATTTTATTAGCAATGACATACTGTGGATATAAGATTAATTCTTGTGCCCTTAGCTCAATTGGATAGAGCAACAGCCTTCTAAGCTGTAGGTTATAGGTTCAACTCTTATAGGGCACGATTTTAAAAAACTATCACTACTTAACACAGCAATGGTTTTCATTACGGGATGTGGCCTAGCGGCTAAGGCACCTGCTTTGGGAGCAGGGGATCGGGGGTTCAAATCCCCCCAACCCGATATAGGTATGATTTTTATAAATATATATTTTTTTATTCTACTTCAATTAATATCAATTTATTTTATTTATTATTTATATTAACTAAAATAAATTGATATTAAAAAATAACTTCCAAGGTATTAATATCTAAAGCTATAACTTTTTTATTAACGTCTTGTAATAGAATCAATCCATTCTTTACAGAAAAGTCTGTGTATGGAAGAACTTCAACTACAGATAGAATAAAAGAATTTAAATCCTTAGAATTAAATTTTGCTAATTTCCAGGTATTATTATCTCTTACAACTACCAAAATCATTTTCGAATCAACAAATAAAGAAGAATCCTTACTTACTTCAAATTTTGATTCTGAACTTATATGTAAGTTATTGGTTTTATCTAAAATCTGAATGTTGGCTTTTTCACCATTTATTTTTATTGCAACAAGATCATCATTCCTCTCATGTAATCCACATTTCTTTACAACTGTTTCATTCATGGAATTAACTTGTTGTACTGTTTTAAAATCAATATACTGTAATTGTCCTACATTAGAATTAGAGCTAAGCATTGTTAAAAATATAAATTTATCCATTTTTTTAATTTTGGATTTATTTTCTTGAACCCTCAAGTTATTATCAGCACCAACTGTTTGAACTCGTTGACTATTGTTTAAAGATTCTACTTTATCATTAGTTTGTATTTGTAATTTTTTATTATTTGCTTTTTGTTCTAAATTATTATTAGAATTAATTTTTTTATTGCCAGAGTTTACTTGTTTGCTTATTTGTGAAACACTAGCTTCTTGTTTTGCAATTGATTTTTGTAAAATATTTGTACTACCTAGTGAAAATTTTTCTTCACTAGGTACATTATTAGATATAGAATTTATCTTTTTACTATCTAATAAATTTACGTCAACATTATCAACACTAGGGGTTGTAGAATTTTCCTCTTGATTAAACACTTTGTCTGTTTCTCTTAAGTCTATTGCATTATGTTGAGGTAATTTTTTTTCTACATTTAATTTATCAACATCTTTTTGTAACTCTTTTCTTACAATATCTCTTTGTTTATCTAAATTTTGTTCTAAAGCATCTACTTTTTCTTGTGCCTCTTTTATCTTAGTCTTATGTTCTTCTAAATTACTTTTCTTCTTTTCTTCCTTAGTCAATTGCTCCTCAATAATTTTTTGTTGAAAACTATCAGTAGCCTTTTCAAGATGCTCTTTCAAATTATCAATACCTTTATCTATAGTTTGTTGTTGTTCTATTCCAGTAGTAAGTTCCAAATCAATTTTTTCTTGATCTTTTTCTTGCATATCCCCTTGTAAGTCTGTAATACTCCTAGCAGCACCAACTCCAGCTTCATTATCTTCCATAATAGCTACAAGAACCTTATCTGTAATTAGCTTATCAAGATCAATATCAAAAGCAAAGTCTCCTGAAACAATATCCTTTTTTAAAGGTATAAACATTCTTGTTTTATCTGCCCATTCGCTATATACTCTTGCAAGCCCAACATCTGTTTTACTAGCATCCTTAAGCGCAACTTCAATATAGTTTATTGTAAAGTATTCTATATCACCACGATAAACAGCATTGTATATTGTAATAACTTTTGCTAAAAGTTCAGAACTGCTTCTATCATAATCAAAAGACCTCATCAAATATCCAACTAATATACGCCTTAGATTAAGAATACTATCAAGTCTTGACCTAGCTGTTACAATAAAAACATCCGTACTACTTTTTGTATCCTGTACATCTACATACCTTTTTATCAAATATTTATTCCAAAAATTTGAAGCACTATTTTGTTTTGTCAAACTTCTAGCTAAAAAATCCCCTATTCCAACTATTTGCTTATATGTATCTGTAGTTTCATATGGCCCTTTATAGTCTATGAACTCAAGATCAACATTAATAAAATCCTTCAATTTTTCCCTATCAACTTCTCTAGCATAAAATCCTGTAAAGAACAACAAGAAAAAAAAAGTCGTAAATATTTTTTTCATAATTAAAATTCTCCTTAAATGTCAAATAACATAGTGTAAAACCAGTTGCCAACTTATACTTAAATATAGCAAAAAACCATTAAAAAAAACATATAAAATTTTAAGACTTATCCATTTAATACTTGCATAAGTTCCAATATGTACTCATTAATACTTTCTGAAAAGTTTTGTCTTTGTATAAATTTTAAAATAGCTCTATATGATTCTTTATTATCTTTTAGATTAAAATTACTCGAATTTAAAATAATTCTTTTCAAAATAGCAATGACACAATATGCTATATCTAAATTACCATGATATCTAGATATTACATGTATTACATATTCATATACAAAATTATCTTCATCATAATAATTTTGTAATCTAAGAATACTTCTTATTATTTTTATAATGTTATTTACATCCTTCTCTTTGAATGCATAGCTTATTAAAGTTCTAAGAGAATAAGCATCATCTATATACCCAAAATACCTATAAATCTCACCTCTTTGCAATATTCTATTTGTGTTTTTTTTTGGCAAAAGCCAACGCATTAAAGCCTTTTCATAAATAGCAACATAGTCAATGCTAATCTCTTCATGTTGCACAACCAATGAATTTAAAATATCTAAAAATTCGTTATAAAGCTTAGGACTATATTTTGAATCTAACATTCTATCTAATAACAAATAAGCTTCCTTATCAGACATCGTCCTATGTTTACTTAAACTTATCCTATTTTGTTGATATTTATTACCATTTTTATGATTCCAAACAGCAACATCAAAACTCTCTTTATATTCATAATAATAAGCACTTAGTATCCAATCCAACCCACCAGTAATTATTACACCTGCATTTGAACTTAACCCTGTTACATTTTTTAAATTACTATCTTCACTTAAAATATTAAAATTTTCATCTAAAGTTATTGCTCTACCATTTTCATTTATAACAAATAAATTTTTATTATTATAAAGTACTGCCATTTTTACACCAAGTTTAAAATTTCTTGAGCTTTCTAAAATAAAATCCCGGTTTAAATTTAAAAAAACACCTAAATTTGATACAGCAACATAAGAACCGTTAAATTTTTCAAATAAAAAATTAATAGGATACTTCAATTTTATAGAGTTTAAGATTATGCCGGTATTGCTGTCAAAAATAGAAATATAACCTGTTTTTTGACCTATTACTATTTCATGCTTAGTGTTTACCATAATAGAACTTGGATAAGAAACTAATTCTACATCCCAAAGTTTAGATCCCCAAGAATCAAATGCTATTAGAACATTATTTTCATTGGTAATATAAAAATTACCGTTAGAAAGAATTACAGCCTGAGTTGCTATTTTACCTTTTGTTTCAACTTTGAAAACCGTTTCTCCATCAGCTAAGTTCACAGCAACTACGCTCTCGTCCTCTAAAGGTATTAAAATGTATCTATGGTCAATTGAAGGTTGCTGAACTGGAACAGCAGGAAGCTTACATTTCCATTTTAAATTTCCTCTTTCTATTTTATGAAGCTCATTTTTTACAGTAATAACATAATAAGAATTTTCAAAGTCCTTAAGTAAATATGGATAAGGAGCCCTATTTAATCTATATTCATACTTTTTATCAAGCCTCATATCATAAGTTACAAGCCATTTATCCTTTGTAAGAACAGTTATTGTATTTCTTTTTTCATCAATAATTGGAGAGGTTATAATTTGAGCTTTTAAAACTTTTTGAAAATAAAGTTTTACTACGTTTCCAAATATATAATTTGAGGAAAATAATAAATACCCTATTAAAAAATTACACATTAAGATCTTAAAAAATATAAGAAACCTAAAGAATAAAATCTGATTTCACTCCATATAAACTATTTCTAAGCTCTTTAATCTTGATATCTTCTAAGTATTCATTAAAAGTAGTGTATCTGTCAATTACTCCATTGGGAGTAAATTCAATGACTCGGTTAGCAATAGTATCAATAAACTGATGATCATGTGAAGTAAACAATATCACCCCTTTAAACTCTTGCAAGCCCTTATTAAGAGAAGTTATTGATTCAAGATCCAAATGACTAGTTGGTTGATCTAAAATTAAAATATTAGCACCACTTAACATTAATTTTGAAAGCATGCAACGTACTTTTTCCCCTCCAGAAAGAACATTAACCTTTTTTAAAGCCTCATCTCCACTAAAAAGCATTCTTCCTAAAAAGCTTCTTATGTAAGTCTCATCTTTTTCTTTTGAATATTCTCTTAACCAATCAACCAAATTTAAATCCAGATCAAAATATTTACTATTATCTT
Organism: Euperipatoides rowelli; assembly: GCA_003024985.2. NCBI lineage: Eukaryota > Metazoa > Onychophora > Udeonychophora > Euonychophora > Peripatopsidae > Euperipatoides > Euperipatoides rowelli. The sequence goes on from PXIH01S0001213.1 coordinate 9,039, forward strand.
TTTCAAAATATGTAATTGAAGTCGTTATTCCCCACTCATAATGCCCTTTGTAGACTTTATCTGTATTTGAAACAATATCAAAAAAAGAAGAAGCTGCAATTTGGTTACCTAAAAAAATAATTCTTTCTCCTGGTTCTACAGTAAGATTAAATTTATTCAAGATTAACCTTGAATCTAATTCCTTTATTAAGTTTTTCACTGTTAAAATATTTTTACCAAGCTCTTTATCACTTTTAAAATTCACATAAGGAAATTTCCTTAAAGATGGCTTTAAATCCTCTATTTTTATCTTCTCAATAAGCTTTTTCCTTGAAGTAGCCTGTCTTGATTTTGAAGCATTACTAGAAAACCTTTGAATAAACGTTTTAAGTTCGGCAATTTTATCCTCAGCACGTTTCTTTGAATCTCTAAGTTGTTTATTTAAAATTTGACTTGTTTCATACCAGAAATCATAATTTCCAACATAAATTTGCATTTTACCGTAATCAATATCAACAATATAAGTGCATACTTGATTCAAAAAATGTCTATCGTGAGAAACAACAACAATTGTATTATTAAAGTTTATTAAAAACTCTTCAAGCCATTTAATTGACTGAAGATCAAGATTATTAGTAGGCTCATCAAGCAATAGAATGTCTGGATCACCAAATAAAGCCTGTGCAAGTAGTACTTTAATTTTCTGTGAACCCTCAAGTTCTCTCATATTCATATTGTGCAATTCTTCTTCTATCCCTAACCCCTTAAGAAGAATAGCTGCTTCACTATCTGCCTCATATCCACCAAGCTCAGCAAACTCTGCTTCCAACTCTCCAGCTCTAATTCCATCAGCATCATTAAAATCTAACTTGGCATAAATTTTATCTTTTTCTTTTTGTACTTCGTAAAGCCTTTGATGACCCATTATTACAGTCTCTAAAACGTTAAAATCATCATAAGCAAATTGATCTTGTTCAAGAACAGCTATTCTTTGATTTTTGCCAATACTAATCTCTCCTTTACTTGATTCAATTTCACCAGATAAAACTTTTAGAAATGTACTCTTACCAGCTCCATTAGCACCTATTATGCCATAACAATTTTCTGATGAAAATTTAATATTAACATCCTTAAAAAGAACTCTTTCACCAAACACAACTTCCAAATTACTTACTGCTATCAAAATATAACCTTCCCATTGATTTTCACTTATAACTAAGAATTATCCTTTAATTACTAGTAAATTTCAAGTCAAGAAATTAAACTCTTGACTTAATGAACTATTTTTATTTAGATTAGTAGTAGTATAAAAAGGAGGCAAATAATTTATGAAAAACGTAAAACCTTTAATGGATAGGGTATTAATTAAAATAAAAAAAGCAGAAAACAAAACAAGTGCTGGTCTTTATATTCCTGAAGGTGCTAAGGAAAAAACAAACATTGGCATAGTAGTAGCTATTGGGACCAATAAAGACGAGATCAAAGTCAAAGAAGGAGATACTGTTCTTTTTGAAAAGTACGCTGGAGCAGCAATTCAAATTAATGACTCTGAACATTTAATTGTAAAAGCAAAAGAAATACTCGCAATAATAGAAGAATAAAAGTTTAAGCTATATGCTTAAACTTTTTTATCTTTAAATAGATAATTATAATTATGTACGATATTATTTTCAAAGGTAAAACTTTATATTCAAATCAATTTAATGATATTTATTATAATCCTAATGAAGGCCTAGAAGAAAGTTCCTATGTCTTCATTAAAGGGTGCAATATGGATCAGGAGATCTTATTCAAAAAAAACATAATAGTAGCAGAAACAGGTTTTGGCACAGGACTTAACCTAATTGCTATTTTAAAATTAATAAATGAACAGCAAATTACTAATACCAAAATAAAATTTTTCTCAATAGAAAAATATCCATTAAAAAAAAACATTATTACTAAAATTGCAAAATTTTTTCAAGACGAAAAAATATTTTTCAAGATACTTTTAAAAAACTATCCTACAAATATAAATAAAAATATTTCACTAACGCTACAACAAAATATCGAAGTAAATATCCTCATTGGAGACATAAAAGACAAGCTTAAGGAACTTCCCTACAATATAAATTACTGGTTTCTAGATGGTTTTTCGCCAAGTAAAAATAAAGAAATGTGGTGTAATGAACTTTTTCAAACAATAAAAGAAAAAAGCATTATAGGAACAAAATTAGCTACATTTTCAAGCTCAAGAATAGTAAAAGATGGACTTAAGTCCGCAAATTTTAGTTATAAACTTTGTAAAGGATTTCAAAATAAAAGAAACATGATTAAAGGAGAAAAAATAACTGATACTTAACAATTGAAACCTATAAAAATAACATAATAAACTAAAGGATTTCAAAGACATTTTAAGATTGATTATTTTAAATTACTCACATACTTCTTTAGTTTATCTAATGTCCAGTTGAATTCTAATAACTTAGCCTTTTCAGATTCAATAATATTAGAAGGTGCTTTTGCTATAAAATTAGTATCCTTTAATTTTTTTTGTGTAATATCAATTAAATTTGTATATTTTACAAGTTGCCTTTCAAGCCTTAAAAGTTCTTTATTTTTATTAATACAACCTTTAATATCCGCATAACTCTCAAAACCAAGTACAACAACACCAATCATGTCATTAAAATTTGTATTATAGTAAATATTTTCAGAGTTAACAAATTTTTTCACAATAAACTCATATTGTTTAAAATATTCCAAATATCTAAAGTTAGAATCAAATTTTAAAGCCACAGCAATTTGAACATTAGGTGATATATCAAATTCGCTTCTTAGTGTTCTTATGGAGCTAATGAATTCTTTTAACATATTAAAACTTTTCCATTCTTCTTGGAAATCATTTTCATCCAAACAAACAGGATAAGTTTTTAAAGCAAGTATTTCTTCCTTAACATTTGGTAGTTTTGAAAAAATCTCTTCACTAATGAATGGAATAAAAGGATGCAAAATTATTAAAGCTTTCTTTAAAAAAAATATTAATTTTGAGATAACCTCATTTTCTACACTTAGTTCATGAGTTAAAAGATAAATTTTACTTATCTCAATATACCAAGAACAAAAATCATTCCAAAAAAACTCATAAACAGCTTTAGTAGCATCATTGTATTTATAGTTCTTGAAAGCTAGATGTATTTCTTGTAACTTCAAATTAAAACTTGTTAATAACCATTTATCAACTTCATTAAGTTTAAAGTTTTCTACTACTTCTTTTCCTTTAAGATTTGATAAAATAAATCTTGAAGCATTCCAAACTTTATTTACAAATTTTGCTCCAAAAACAAAATTTTTTGTATCAATATTAACATCCTGTCCTTGAACAGATAGAAATGATAAAGTAAACCTTAAACTATCACTTCCATATTCATTGATAACATCAATTGGATCAATTCCATTGCCAAGAGATTTTGACATTTTAAATCCTTGCTTGTCTCTAATTAAAGGAGTAATATAGATATCTCTAAAGGGAACTGTACCTGTAAATTCAAGTCCAGCCATGACCATCCTAGCAACCCAAAAAAATATTATGTCATATGCTGTAACTAAAGTACTTGTTGGATAATAATTCTTAAAATCTTTTGAATCTTCAAACCAACCCAATGAAGAAAAAGGCCAAAGCCAAGAAGAAAACCAAGTATCTAGTACATCAGTGTCTCTTTTGAAACTCCGTCCTTCATAATTTGGATCTTCATTAGGGTCATACTCTTTAACAACAAGTTCACCACTTACAACATCATACCAAGCAGGTATTCTATGTCCCCACAAAAGCTGTCTTGAAATGCACCAATCTTTAATATTAATTAACCAGTGTTTATATGTATTCTCCCATCGTTTTGGATAAAATCTTATTTCTTCATTTTTTAAAGCTTGCAAGGCTTTTTCAGCTAAAGGCTTCATTTTGACAAACCATTGCTGTGAAAGATAAGGCTCAACAACTTTACCAGAGCGATAACAATAACCAACTTGATGCTTATAGGGTTCTACTTTAATTAATAAATTATTTTTTCTAAGTGTATTTTCTACTTTTTTTCTAGCTTCCTCAATACTGAGACCCTGATATAAAAGGGGAACTTGAGAATTAAGTTTTGCATTTTCATTCAATATGTTAATTCGTTCAAGCATGTATTTTTTTGAGAGTTCAAAGTCATTAGGGTCATGAGCAGGAGTAATTTTCACCGCACCACTACCAAATTCCATTTTCACATAAGAATCTGCTATGATTCTTACTTTTCTTTTTATAATTGGCACTATGACCTCACTGCCAATTAAATGTTTATACCGAACATCCTCTGGATTAACAGCAACAGCTGTATCACCAAACATAGTCTCAGGTCTTGTAGTAGCAATTTCAATAAAATCCTTATCATTTAAAAAATATTTCACATAATAAAGCTGTCCATTAACTTCTTTATATTCGACTTCTTCATCACTAATAGCTGTCTTGGAACCTGGATCCCAATTTATAAGATACTCACCCTTATATATTAAACCCTTATTGTAAAGATGGACAAAAGCCTTAGTGACAGCTTTTGTCATTCCCTCATCAAGTGTAAAACACTCTCTTGAATGATCATAAGAAGAACCAAGTTTTTCTATTTGATTAACAATTATTCTTCTATGCTTCTCTTTAAACTTAAAAAGCTCAGTAACAAATTCTTCCCGTGTAAAATCATCTTTTTTTTTACCTTTTTTCATAAGTTGCTTTTCAAAAACAGCTTGAGTTGCAATTCCTGCATGATCCGTACCAAACACCCATAAAGTATTGTTTTGATTCATTCTTTTATATCTAACTAGTATGTCTTGAAGAGAGAAATTAAGTCCATGTCCCATGTGCAAAATTCCTGTAACATTGGGTGGTGGTGCTACCATAATAAATTTTTTGAAAAATTTCTCGTTAGGATCAAAAACACCTGCTTCTAACCATTTTTTATATATCTTACTTTCAAAATTAACCGGATCATAAGTCTTTGTAAGTTCTTCCTCATTTGTTATAATTTCTCTATTCATCAAAACCTTCTAAATTAACAAAAAGCTCCTCGTAACTTTTAGACAGCATTAGCTTATGAAAAAAACTACTTTGTCTTTCTTCTTCTTTAAAATAAATTTTTAAATATTTTTTCAATCTGTTAAAATCCTTGTTAACACCCCAAATATAATAAAATTCTTTCACATGTAATTTTAATATATTTAATCTGTAATTAAAATTATGTTCTAAAAAATGAAGACTATTTATTTCATTAAATAAATTCAAGTTTTTAAAAATACCACGACCAAACATAACACCATCAAGCTGATATTCATTTACTTTTTCATAAGCTTCATTTACACTCAAAAGATCACCATTACCAATAAGTAGAGTACTAGAACTTAGTTCTTCTCTTAGTTTTATAAGTTCCTTAAAAATCTCCCAATCTACAGGTCCTTCGCTTTGATTCACAGCAAGTCTTGCATGGACAGTTAACATATCAAGTTTAAATTGTAATAAAAAACCTAACCAAGAATCTACTTCCGCAGTAGAAAAACCATGCCTTGTCTTTACACTTAAAGTTAAGTTGGCTCCTAAGCAAGCTTCTTGACTTGCTAAAATTATCTCATTAACTCTTGACTTATTATTAATTAAAGCTGCACAAACTCCTTTCTTAATAATCTTTCTTTTTGGACAACCCATATTAATATCAATTCCCCAAAAACCTAAATCTTTAAGTTTTAATATTGCTCTATGAAACTCATTAGGATCATAACCCCAAATTTGAACAATTAAAGGTCTTTTAAGCTCCCCTTCTTTCATTCTCAGATGTTGTTTTGCTTCTTTGCTACCACTTAAAATACCCTTTACAGAAGTAAATTCTGTAAAATACAAATCTGGCTCTCCTTTGTTCTTTGAAAGCTCATGTATTAAATTTCTAAAAACAGTATCCGTTACATCTTCCATAGGCGCTAAAATTTTAATAGGTTTTGTAAGCTTATTTAAAAAACTCATATTAATTAAATATATAATTAAAGAATAAATTAATAAATACAAAGGAAGTTGTTAATGAATTTCTATGAAATAAATGAAAGAATAGACAAAGCCTATTCAATAATTAAACAAAGAACAAACTTTAAACCAAAAACAGCAATAATATTAGGTTCTGGATTAAGTGCTGCACTTAGTATCTGTCACAATGGAATAACAGTAGATTATAATGAACTAAATAGTTTTCCAATTTCAACTGTTGAAGGACATAAAGGATCTTTAAAAATGAATGAAAACCTATTAATTTTTGCAGGTAGATTTCACTATTACGAAGGCTACCATCCAAAAGAACTCACTATGCCTGTATTACTTGCAAAAAAGCTTGGAATAGAAAACCTCATAACAACCAATGCTGCAGGCGCAATAAACCCTAAAATAAAAGTGAATGATTTTGTGTTAATAAAAGATCACATTAATTTCATGGGAATAAATCCACTAATTGGAATGAATGATCCCTCACTTGGAACAAGATTCACTGAACTTACCTCAATATATAAAAAATCTAAACTTAAAGAAATAGCAAAAAAAGTATACAAAGATATTTTTTCAGAAGAAATTAAAGAAGGAATATATCTTGCTGTTTCAGGTCCTACATATGAGACTAGTGCTGAAGTTAAAATGTTTAGGGCTATGGGAGCAGACCTAGTTGGAATGTCAACAATAACAGAAATTATCATGGCAGCATATTTATCAATGCAAGTGCTTGGAATTTCAAACATTACAAACTTATCAGCTGATATAAGCATAAATGAATTGAATCATGAAGAAATAACAAATAATTGTGCTAAAATAATAGACAAATTTATATACTTTCTAGAAAAAATAACAAAAGAGCTCATTGTTCTAGGTCAATAAGTTGACCAGGAACAGGAGTTTGTCTCACAAGCACTTCTTTATAACCAGAACTCTTAATAAGCTTTACATTTTCGGCAACTTTATCATGGCTTGTAGGAACATAAACTGTAAAGTAAGGTTGATGATGATTTACAAAAACATTTAAATTATTACTTTTAAGTACATTATAAACCCTAATAGCATAAGTTTTGTTTTTATAAGAACCTATTTGAATGAAAAAATCTATCTTTTGTTGTATATTATCATCCACTTTAGCTTTTTCTTTATCCACAAGTCCATCAGCAGATAAAATATTACTAGATTGCTTAGAATCATTAGAAATGGTATTCTCATTATTGGAATTTGAATTATCTAAGCTACCAGATTCAAGATTATCTTTTTTTGCAATTGTCTTTCCAACTTCAATTACTTCAAGCTTAACAGGAGCTACACCTGTACCCAAAAAATCTAACTTTTGAGCAGCTGCTTTTGAAAGATCAATAATCCTATCTTTTCTAAAAGGCCCTCTATCATTAATTCTAACTGTAATAGACCTATTATTTAAAAGATTTGTAACTCTAACAATAGTATTAAAAGTAAGACTTTTGTGAGCAGCTGTCAAATCAGTCATGTCAAATCTTTCACCGTTAGCAGTTAACTTACCATGAAAATCTTCCCCGTACCACGAAGCAAGTCCTACAGTAGCAGTAGCATAAATAACAAAAGAATTAAAAATAAATAACACTACTAAATAAAAAGTTTTATTTAGACTTTCAATAGTTTCTATAGAATTTTTCATACAAACAATATTACAATACATATTAGCTTATTTCAAGCTAATATAATTTTTTAGTATAATATTCTTAATTAAAGAATCAGGGGCTGAGAATTAAGAACAAATTATATTTCGAAACTTATCTTTCATATATTAATAAGCCTTAACTATTTATGGTAATCAATATTTAGACTTAGAAGCAAAAGAAAGCTTAGGGTATCTAGCACAAAAACTTTAAACCTTATTCGAACGTATTGTTAAAGTTTTTTCAAATGAAAGAGATTTTATTACTAATTTTTTCTACGGCTATGTTACTACAACTATTGTCAATTTATAAATTTACTCTAGAAAGGAACCTTTATGAAATCCGGATTTATAGCAATAATAGGTAGACCCTCAACAGGAAAATCAACTTTTTTAAATGCAGTGTGTAATAAACAAGTCGCAATAACTTGTTCTACACCACAAACTACTAGAAATAAAATAAAAGGTATCATTACAAATGAAGAAGGACAATTAGTGTTCATAGACACACCAGGTTTTCATTTAAGTTCAAAAAAATTTAACTTAGTAATGATGGAGAATGTGTGTTCAGCTCTTGACGATAGTGACTTAATACTATACATGATTGACATACAAGATGAACCAGGATCAGAAGAAAATGAAATAATTAAAATTATTAAAGAAGTGAAAAAAAATTTTCTAGTTGTTATAAACAAAATGGACCTTAAAAAAACAAAAGAAATAGAAATATATAGATTTCTAGAAAAACATGAGATCAAAAATGAAAAGATAATAAAAATATCAGCAGAAAGTAAAATAAATATTAATTTTCTCATTCAACAAATCTTTAATAACTTGCCTAATGGACCCTTGTATTACTCTAAGGAGTACTACACAGATCAAGACATGAGTTTTAGAATAAGTGAAATTATTAGAGGAGAAGCTATTAATACTGTAAAAGGAGAAATTCAATATTCAATATATGTTGACATTGAGGATATTGAAGATAAAGAGAATTCAATATGGATAAAAGCTAGCATTATGGTTGAAAGAGAAAGTCAAAAAGGAATACTTGTTGGTAAAAAAGGAGAAAACATAAAAAAAATTGGCATAGAAGCAAGAATAAAAATAAAAAATATTTTTGAAAAAAATAATAACTTATTTTTACAAGTTAAGCTTAAGAAAAAATGGAATAAAAATGATAAAATAATAAAAAATTACTTATTAAAATGAAAAAGGGGTAATAAGGTGAAGTTTAATCATTGGTCAGATATCTATGCAGCAAAAATTATAAAAGAAAAAGGTCAAAAAGATACATATGTTTGTGCTTCTGGAATTACACCCTCAGGAACAGTACATATTGGGAATTTCAGAGAAGTAATATCTGTAGATTTGATAGTAAGAGCATTAAGACATGCTGGACATAATGTAAAATTTATCTATTCTTGGGATAATTACGATGTTTTGAGAAAAGTTCCCTCCAATATGCCAAATTCTAATTTGCTTGAAAAACATCTAAGACAAGCCATTACAAAGGTTCCAGATACAAATAATCAAGAAACAAGCTATGCAAGAAAAAATGAAGTTGAGTTTGAAAAATATTTACCTACTGTTGGAATTTTTCCAATTTTCATAAATCAAAGTAAAAAATATATGAACAGTGAATACAAAGATCAAATTAAGCTTGCACTTGATCATAGAAAAGAAATAATGAATATTTTAAATAGGTACAGAACCACAGATCTTAAAACAAACTGGATGCCCTTAAATGTTTTCTGTACAAAATGTAATAAAGATACAACAGAAATAACAGAATATGACAAGCAATATTCAATTAAATATGAATGTGAATGTGAAAATTCAGAAAATTTAGACTTAAGAAAAACAGGCGCTGTAAAGTTACCTTGGCGGATTGATTGGCCAATGAGATGGAAATATGAAAGAGTTGATTTTGAACCAGCTGGAAAAGACCACCACAGTAGCGGTGGTAGCTTTGAAACAGCAAAAGAAATAGTAAAAATTTTTAATGGAGAAGCTCCTGTAACATTTCAATACGATTTTATTTCAATTAAAGGCCTAGGGGGAAAAATTTCATCATCCTCAGGTGAAGTAGTATCACTAAAAGATGTTCTTGAAATTTATACACCAGAGCTTGTAAGGTTTCTTTTTGTAAGTACAAAGCCTAATATTGAATTTTCTATTTCATTTGATCTTGATGTAATCAAAATCTATGAAGATTATGACAAATTCGAAAAAATTTACTACGGACTTGAACCAGTTAAAGAAAATAAAAAAGAAGTTTTTAAAAGAATTTATGAACTCTCACAAATTAACGAACTAAAATTCCAACTACCCTATCAAATTGGATTTAGACATCTTACTGTAATTGTTCAAATTTTTGAAGGAAATAAAGATAAAATACTGAAGTATTTAAAAGACGTAAAAGAACATCAAAAAGAAAAATTAATAAGAAAAATTGACTGTGCAATAAACTGGATTAAAGACTATGCGCCATTAGAATTTAAATTTTCTCTAAGAAAGGATGAAAAAAACTTAAATCCACTAAGTCAAAATGAAAAAATAGCCATAATAAATTTACTTGAATTCTTAGAAACAAAATTCGAGAACATTACAGAAAAAAACATCCAGGATGAAATTTACAACATAGCAAGAAATAATAACATTGAGCCACCCCTATTTTTTAGGATAATATATATAATACTAATCAACCAGGAAAAAGGACCAAAACTGGCAAGCTTTATAAAAACAATAGGAATCAAACAACTACAAAAGATTATTAAATATTATTTATGATAATTAGCAAGGACTTAAAAACTACTCATATGAAAACAGAAATAATATCAAAAGATAAAATACAAAAAGCAGCAAAATTCATTCAAAAAGGACTTATAGTAGCTTTTCCAACAGAAACTGTTTATGGCCTTGGTGCAAATGCATTAAACCCAGATGCCGTAAATTTAATATTTCTAGTAAAAAAAAGACCACAGCAAAATCCTCTAATAGTACATGTAGAAAACATAAAACAAATTCAAGAACTTGTCATATGTATTCCAGAAAGTGCTAAAAGCCTAATGAAAAAATTCACACCAGGTCCTTTAACATTTATTCTTCCAAAAAATGAAAAAATATCAAACAAAATAACAGGAGGGCTTAATACTGTTGCAATAAGGATTCCTAAAAATAAAATTGCTTTAAAGCTTATTAAACTCTCACAAGTCCCAATTGTAGCTCCCTCAGCAAATATTTCAAAAAGACCAAGTTCCACCTCATTTCAAATGGTAGAAGAATCATTAAGTGGGCTAATTCACGCTATAATAAAAACAGATAAACCTTGTGAAATTGGCATAGAATCAACTGTAATAGGATTTGATGATAATGATAATATAAAAATTTTAAGACCAGGTATTATTACAAAAAAACAAATGGAAAAAGTTCTTAAACATAAATACAAAGTTGAATACTCACTAGACGACAATGAAAAAATAAAATCTCCTGGTAATCTTTTCGAACACTACAAACCAAATATTCCTGTATATCTTTTTACAAGATCAAGTAAGTTAAAAAAATATATAAACAGACAAACTAAAATTTTAATAACAAAAAACACCTGTGAATACTTCAAGTTACAAGTAAGTGATGATATAAAAATTTTTAATACTCTTGAAGAATATGCAAAAAATATATATAAGGAATTCATAGATTCTGAGAAGGCGAAAATTTATAAAATAATACTTTGTGAGTTTCTAGAAGAAGATGAGCTTGGTCTTTCAATCAATAATAGACTAAAAAAAGCTAGTAATACACAATTTACTCGTTAAAAAAATTATGAATTGCTATGGTATATTCTATTGGAATACTCTCTTCCAAAAAAGAGACCCCTAGAGCGAAAACCTTACCATTTGGAGTTTGAATTGTATTTAAATTTTTTATTTTACCACGCATTAAAATTTCTTTATCTAAGTTATTAAAACTTAAATGTAATAAAATTTCATCTAGACTATCAAAAGAATCTTCAATATAAGAAACAACAAGAGCCCCACAGTAAGATAAATCTCTAATTGAGCAATCATATTTCTTATGATTAAAGATCAAAATTGTTTTATTAGAATTAAGACATAACTTATTAATATTTTTTTTACTAATCATAATTCTCTCATGAATTCTTTGTCTATGACCATATTTTAAGTCTAAAAGCTTACCAATCTTTATAACAAGATCATCAAACAAAGGGTTTAAAAATCTTAATGTAACTAAATTACATTCTCTATTTTTAGCACTGTACGTTACTGTACCTAAAAACTTAACGGGTAATATAATTTTATCAAAGTCTTTTCCCACATTAATTAAAGATTTAAATTGAATACTAGTAAGATTGTTATTCTTAACAAGATCTATAATATTCTTATCTTTTGAAAAAACAAGTTTAATCATGCTAAAATAAATTGAATAAATAACACCCGAAGTAGTACAATGATCTACCTTAACTTCAACCATAGTCTGAAGATTTAAAAAATTTTTAATTTCCCTACTCATTTTAAGTTCTTTATTTTCATATTTAGCTAAATAGTTCTTTATTTTATTTGATAAAAACAATTAGACTCCCTTCAAATAAACCAAACTTAAGTAATAATCTTTAAAACTTCTTATAATCCTTCTAGTAAACATTTAAGTAATTTTTAGTTATAAATATAAACACCATAAATCTTATTAAGAAAATTGTGTAGAAATTATAACAATAATTTTGTATTATTAACAGTAATACAAAATCATAATTATTAAGGGAAATTTAGTGAATAATTTAAATGTTAATAAAAAAATCATTTTTTTAACTTTTTTAACATATTTCACGATAAGTACAATAATTATTTTATTTACTATTGCATTAGTTGCAACAGTAAACATACAAAACACTAAAAATTTTGGTAATATGCAACTTGCAATTCCTTCAAAAGTTCTAGATATTAAAGGGAGATTGATTTCAAACTTTATATCCGATGAAAATAGAGAGTTATTATCTATGAAAGAAATGCCTGATAACTTGCTACATACCATTTTAATCAGAGAAGACCTAAGTTTTTTTTATCACAGAGGCTTTTCAATAATTGGAATACTTAGAGCTGCTTTTAATATAATACTAGGTAGATATTTCTCAGGAGGAAGTACACTTACTCAACAACTTGCAAAGCTTTTATATACTAATCAAGCAAAAAAATCCTTAATAAGAAAAATATATGAAATATGGTGGGCAGTTCAACTTGAAAAAAAACTGTCAAAGTATGAAATATTGGAACAATACCTTAACAAGGTATACTTTGGTAACGGTAATTATGGTGTAGTAGCTGCTTCTAAATTTTTTTTTAATAAACATGTAAGTAAAATTAATACTGCAGAAGCTGTATTATTAGTAATACAACTGCCCAACCCAAAATTGTATTCACCGTTATACAATCCAAAATTTGCTAAGAAAATTCAAAAAACTATGCTAGAACAAGTAGTAGGCAATGGAATAATATCTGAGACAATAGCTAATAAAGAATTTGAAGTTTACTGGCAAAACTATGACTGGACAAGAATGGCTGATTCATCTGCTTTCTCAACAAGAGAAGATAAAGCACCTTATTTTTCTGAATATATAAGAAATAGAATTCTTAAATACTTACCTTCTGATGCAAATTTACATAAAGATGGTTACACAATATACACAACACTGGATCTTAATACTCAACAAATTGCTGATGAAGTTACAAAAGAAATGATAACAAAAGCAAGATCTATGTATAAATCAATTAGAACAAATGAAACTGCAATAATAAATTCAGAAATAGTTCCTCTAGTAGATATAGTATCAGATTTATTTGGAATTTACAGTTCAAGAATTAATGGTAAACAATATAGAAAACTAAGAGAAAAAAATTTTTATGAAGAAAATATAAATTTAATAGCTACATTTGGAGTAATGCTTGGAAATGTACAAGTAGACAAAGCAACCAAAGAATATACTTTAAAAAATAAAATTAGTCCCAAGCTTACAATACAACCCGAGGGAGCCTTTATTGCAATAGATACAGCCTCTGGAGCTATTAGAGCAATGATAGGTGGAGATGGAAATGCTAAAATTGATGAGTTTAATAGATCTGTACAAGCAAAAATTCAACCTGGTAGTGCTTTTAAGCCTCTTTATTATGCAGCAGCTATTGAAAAAAGAAAAATAACAGCAGCATCAATATTTTCAGATTCACCTGTTGCATTCGTTAATTCAGAAGGTACAATTTATGCTCCTGATAATTATGGAGGAAAATGGAGAGGTAATGTTTTAACTAGAAAAGCACTAGCTTTATCTCTAAACATACCTTCCATTAGTGTATTAAATGAAGTAGGATTTGATGATGCAATACACTATTCAGCAAAATTGCTAGGAATAAGCAAGCAGGATGAAATTAATAAAACTTTTCCAAGAGTACAACCATTAGCACTTGGAGTAATCTCAATAGCACCCATACAAATGGCAAGAGCTTTTGCAATCTTTGGGAATAATGGAGAAGAAGTTAATCCTTTTGGAATAAGGTATATTGAAGATAGAAACGGAAAAATGATAAATAACGTTGAATCTGAAATATTAACAGAAATTAAGAATAAAGGAGAAAATGCACAAATTTTATCTCCTCAAACAACTTATATAATTACAGACCTGCTAAAATCAGGAATAGATTATGGAACTTTAGCTAGCTTAAAGTACAGTATATTGAAAGACTTTAAATCTGACATAGTAGGAAAAACAGGAACTACTCAAAATTGGGAAGATGGCTGGGTAATAGGGTATACCCCATATATAACAGCTGCTGTATGGATAGGTTTTGATAAAAAAGGATATTCTCTAGGAGTTGGAGGAACAGGATATGCTTTAGTTGGACCTGTTTGGGGTAAATTCATGAAAGAATATCACAACACCCTTCCAAAAAAAATATTTATTAGACCTTCTGGAGTAATTAATGTAGCTATTCAAAAGGAAACAGGGTTATTGCCAGAGGGAGTTAAAGAAGAACATATAATAAATGAATTATTCATTTCTGGAACACAGCCTACAAAAAAATCAAATTATTTTGAAGAGAAAAAAAATCTCATTGATTATATGGATTTCAATATTTACGGACTTGATGAGATCAATAAAATGGATACAAATGAACTTGGAAAAGATAATTTTGATGAACCTGAGTATATTAATGATAACTTTGATAATCAAACCACAAATAATGAAACAAATAATAATAATGACTATAATTTAAATATTAATGTTTATACTGAAGATACGGATATAACTGAATTTGAAGATGAAAACATTCACTTGGATTAAACTATGCTAATGGATCTAAACAACATAAAAATTAAAAATAAAGTAAGAGGAAACATAGGAGATATTAGTGATTTAAAAATAAGCATAACTAAGCATGGACTTTTATATCCACTAATTATAGATAAAAATAAAAACTTAATAGCAGGATACAGAAGATATCAAGCTCTTAAAGAATTAGAATTTAAAGAAGTAGAAGTAAAAGTAACTTCTTATGAAGATAAGAAATCTTTATTAGATCTTGAACTTGATGAAAATAATTGCAGAAAATCTTTTTCAAAAAGTGAATATGAAAGGGGAAAAAGTTTACTTGCAGCATATGCTGAAAAAAACTTTATCAAAAAAATTTTTAAAATCTTATTACTGATAATTAAACAACATTTTCAAAAAAATAGGTAAAAAATACTAGATTAAATAAATAATTAAAAAATAAATATAATATAATGGAGGAATTATAATAAAATGCTCAAGCATGAGAATTTAACTAAACTAAAATGTTTTCATAAATTAAAAAACTTATTACCCCAAGATTTAAGAACTACTTTAAATGCAACCCGAATACAAAAATACGATATCAAAATAGATAATCAAGAAGTACACTATAATTATTCTGCAAAACAAATTAATGAAAAACATATAGAGATATTTCAAAGACTAAGTGAAGAAGCACAATTAATAGAGAAGTATAAAAGCCTAGTAAAAGGTGATCTTATAAATATTAGTGAAAATAGAAAAGTACTACATCACTTAACAAGAGGACAACTTGGCAGTGATATTATTTATGATGAAGAAAATATGAAGGTTTTTTTTACAAATGAGCTTGAGAAAATATATAAATTTGCAGAAAAAATACACTGTGGGATAATAAAAAGTGCAAATGGAAAACAGTTTAAAAATATTGTTCAAATAGGAATTGGGGGTTCAAGTTTAGGTCCCAAAGCTCTTTATTATGCAATAAAAAATTATGCTAAAAAAAATGGTCTGCATGCCATGAATGCATATTTTATTTCAAATATCGATCCAGATGATGGAACTCAAGTACTAGACTCTATTCATCTTCAAGAAACTCTTTTCATAGTAGTATCTAAAAGCGGAACAACTCAAGAAACTTCTGCTAATACACAATTAGTAATTAAAAAACTTGAGGAACAAGGAATCAAGGATTACAAAAAACAAATTCTTAGCATTACTACAAAAAGAAATCCTTTAATAAAAGAAAATGACTATCTTGAACATTTTCATATGCATGACTCAATTGGGGGTAGATTCTCTAGCACTTCAGCTGTTGGAATAACATTACTTACATTAGCATTTACAAAAAAAATAACAAAAGAAATATTAAGAGGAGCTCATGCATGCGACAAACATGCTTTAAATCCTAACATAGAAGAGAATTCTTCATTAACAGCAGCATTAATTGGAGTGTATGAAAGGAATGTACTTGCATACCCTACTAATTGTATTGTAGCCTATTCAAAAGCTCTTGAATATTTTTACTTACATTTACAACAACTTGAAATGGAAAGTAATGGTAAAAGAGTAAATAGATTTGGAGAAGTAATAGACTACAAAACAGCTAGAATAACTTGGGGAGGAATAGGAACAGATGTACAACATTCATTTTTTCAGTTACTTCATCAAGGAACAGATATTGTACCTATAGATTTCATTGGGTTTAGTGAGACACAACTTAAAGAAGATGTATTTTGCACAAAAAGTTCTAATAATGAAAAGTTAAAAGCAAACTTAATAGCTCAAATCATTGCATTTGCACAAGGTAAAGAAAACAAGGATAACAATAATAAAACGTTTAATGGCAATATACCTTCAGCTTTAATTTACTCAAAACAGCTAACACCTTATGTACTTGGAACAATTTTGGCTCATTATGAAAATAAGGTGATGTTTGAAGGGTTTTTATGGAACATAAATTCATTTGACCAAGAAGGAGTACAACTTGGTAAAACAATAACTAGTGAAATATTGAACAGCAATATTCTTAAAAACGAAGTTATAATCACATATGAGAGACTTTTAAATAAATAATAAAAGTCTTTAAAGTTAGGAAATTAACACATGACTATGAATAATACATTAATAATGATATCTGCAAACATAGCAATAATGATTTCATTTATTACCATACTATATATCATGCAAATAAAACACAGTTCTTTTACACAAAGAGTATTCCTAGCATTAGTTTTAGGAATAATTTTTGGAACAATACTACAATACGTTTATGGAACAGACTCAATAATCATAAAAACAACAATTAGTTGGTTTAGTATTATAGGTAATGGTTATGTAAAACTATTAAAAATGATAGTGGTTCCATTAATCATGGTATCTATTATTTGTGCTATAGTACGGTTTAAAGATGCAAAAGATTTAGGTAAAATAAGCATATTAATAATTGGAACACTAATGCTTACAACAGGATTATCTGCAATCATAGCGATTATGATTTCACTATTATTTAATCTTACAGCAGAAGGAATACAAACAGGAATGGAAGAAATTTTAAGAGCAGAAAAGTTAAATGAGCAATTACTTTTACTAAACCAAGTATCAATAACAGAAAGAATAGTTAATTTAATTCCTGACAATCCATTTAGTGATATGGCAGGACTTAGGCCAACATCAACAATAGGAGTCGTAATATTTTCTGCATTTATTGGGATTGCTGTGCTTGGCGTTGCAAGAAAAAAACCAGAAGTTGCAGAACAATTTACCAAAATGGCCTTTATATGGCACGATATTATTCTTAGAATTGTAACTTTGGTTCTAAGGATAACTCCATTTGGAATTTTAACCTTAACAACACAAATGACAGCAACTAGTAGTGTAGCAAAGATATTAAAGCTTGTAGAATTTATAGGGGCTTCATATGTAGCTTTAATCTTAACATTCATAATGCATTTAATTTTACTTACCCTTTTTGGTATAAATCCTATTACATTTTTAAAAAAAACACTACCGGTTTTCATGTTTGCATTTACCTCAAGGACTAGTGCTGGAACAATTCCTATTAATGTTGAAACACAAGTCAAAAAGTTAGGTATCAATGAAGGTATAGCAAATCTTTCTGCCTCACTAGGATCATCAATTGGTCAAAACGGCTGTGCTGCCATTTATCCAGCAATGCTTGCTATTATGATAGCACCGACTCAAGGAATAGATCCAACAAATATTAATTTTATTTTATCACTGCTTAGCGTAATATTAATTAGTTCCTTTGGAGTTGCAGGAGTTGGAGGTGGAGCAACATTTGCTTCTTTAATGGTTCTTTCAATAATGAATCTGCCTGTAGGGCTTGCTGGGCTTTTAATATCGGTTGAACCTTTAATTGACATGGGAAGAACTGTCATAAATGTTAGCGATTCAATTGTAGCAGGAGTTGTCACAGCTAGAAAATTAAAAAAAATTGATATGAAGATCTATAACAGTTAAATCAAGGAATAAAATATGAAAATAATTATTGTAGGAGGAACAGCAGCAGGTACTAGTGCTGCTGCTAAGGCAAAAAGAGTAAAAACAGACGTTGAAATTATAATTTACGAATTGACTTCTTTAGTATCATTTGGTGCTTGTGGGTTACCTTACTTTATTGGAGGATTTTTTGATGATCCAAAATATATGATCGCAAGAACTCCAGAAGAATTTGAAAAACAAGGTATAAAAGTAAAAACAAATCATGAAGTAATAAAATTAGATATTAAACTTAAAAAAGTTATAATTAAAAACCTAATAACAGGTGAAGAGTTTAAAGATAATTATGATAAATTAATGATTGCTACAGGGTCCAATACAATTATACCATCAATAGATAATATTAATTTAGAGAATTCTCATACTCTTAAAAGCATGGAAGACGGAAAAATCTTAAAGAAACTTTTAAACAATAAAAATATTAAAAATATAGTAATAATTGGTGCTGGATATATTGGAATAGAGGTTATTGAAGCTGCAAAACACAAAGGAAAAAATGTAAGAGTAATTGAACTAAAAGATCGTATATTATCAGATTATTTTGACAAAGAAATAACTGATATAATGGAGAGTGAATTAATAAAAGAAGATGTAAATTTAAACCTAAATGAGACAGCAATTAAAATAAAAGGACAAAAACAAGTAGAAAGCATATTAACAAATAAAGGTGAATATAAGGCTGATCTTATTATTCTAACAACAGGTGTAGCTCCAAATACAAGATTCTTAGAAAAACAACTTAAAACTTTAAAAAATGGAGCAATTATAATTAATAAATATGGAGAAACTAGTGTAAAGGATATTTACAGTGCAGGCGATTGTGCCACTGTTTATAACCTTGTAACTCAACAGCAAGAATATATCCCACTAGCAACTACTGCAAACAAAATTGGTAGAATAGTTGGTGAAAATCTAGTGGGTAAAAAGAATCCTTTTATAGGCACCTTAAGTTCTGCTTCAATCAAAGTAATAAATTTTGAAGTTGGAAAAACAGGCATTACAGAAGAAAAAGCTAAATTACTAGGAATAGAATACAATACAATTTTTATAAAAGATAAAAACCATTCAAATTACTATCCTGATCAAGAAGACATATTAGCAAAAATAATCTATAGAAAAGATACAAAAGAACTATTAGGTGGACAAATGATTTCTAAGCATGGTGCTGTTTTAAGAGTAGATGTTTTGGCAACAGCTATACATGCAAAAATGAAAATACATGAACTTGGAATGTTAGACTTTTGTTACTCCCCACCCTACTCTAAAGCTTGGGATATATTGAATATTATTGGAAATGCAGCAAAATAAATTAGTTATTTTTCTTCTAATTCATTAAAAATGTAGATTCTATGTTAAAATATAGGCTCATTGCTATGAAAAAAGTCAAAGTTGAAGATCCTCCATAAGATAAAAATGGTAAAGGAATCCCTGTAATGGGCAGTAACCCCAAACACATGCCTATGTTAAAAGCTACATGAAATAATAATAATCCAAAAACTCCCGATATAATTAAAGACATATAGTAATCCTTATTCTTACGAAGAATATACAAAAACTTATAAAATATTAAGAAAAAAAATCCAAGTATAATAACAACACCTAAGAAACCAAATTCTTCTGATAGAATTGAAAAAATAAAATCTGTACTTTGAGCTGGAACATAGTTAGCATGCGTATAAGGACCTTTTAAAAACCCTTTTCCCAAAAATCCTCCTGAACCAATAGCTATTTTAACTTGATTCAAATTCCATCCAGCACCCTTTGCGTCTATATTAGAGTCTAGAAATACTAAAAATCTTTTTAGTTGATATGGCTGCATCACCTTACTAACTAATTTAGAAGCACTGATTGAAGTTATTAAAATAAAAATTATAAATAGTAGAAGAAAATAAGTATATCTAAAATTCATATTGTGATTCGAGCTAAAAAAACCTATTAGAGAAATAATGAATATAATAGTAGAAATTATCAACACTATATTAAAGCAAAAACGATTTGTTAAAATTAAATAAAATACACTTCCAAACTCTGATTTATATTCATACCAAACAGTAAGCATAGAAAAAAATAAAGAAAAAAAACAAATAGATATAAAAAATATAATATAATAAATGTTAATACCAGCAAAAAAAGAAATAAATATAAATATAATAATATAAACTATTGTAGTACCAAAGTCAGGTTGCAATAAAATTAAAATTAAAGATGGTAAAATTAAAATAAATCCAAATATAAAAGTCAAAAGTTCATTATTAAAACCTTTTCTTTCTTCATAAAACTTAGATAATACTAAAACTATAACAATTTTACCAAATTCAGAAGGCTGGCCACCAAGTCTCCAAATTCCTACCCAAGATTTAGCACCATTGACAACTACCCCAAACAATAAAGTGAAAAATAAAGAAAATATAAATAAAAAATATAAAGGATATATAAAATTATATATCACTTTAAGATCATATTTCCCAATTATAAAAATAAAAGAAAAGCCTAATAAAATCCAAATAAATTGTTTAATATACTCACGCTTTAATAAGACACCATTAGCACTATAATCACTAGAATATACTAATAAAACACCTGCTAAAGATATCACAAATGTGCTAAACAAAGACAAATAATCATAATTTTTTCTAAAAACAGCCATTTATCTTAAATACCAAGGCTTATGGATTTTTAATATATCATCATAAGTTTGTTTAGCAAAAATTCCTTGTATAATCATATCCGTTGCTTTTGGAGGCCAATAATCAGAATTGCTTTTAGCTTCCACTAAACTAAAAACAATAAGTTGCTCTTCTACCGCTCCATTAAAAGGAGCAAGTCCAATAAAAGAAACATTTTCCTTACCCTGAATACCTGTTTCTCCTGTACCTGTTTTCCCAACCATTTGTGTAGTTTTTGCAAATATTAAGTAATTAGCTGTTCCATGAGTTATAACATCTCTCATATAATCTTTAACTAACCTGAATGTATTTTTACTAATCAAATCTGTCTTCTTAATAAGCTCAACTTTATTTTCAAATAAAACCTTATTAGTATCATCTTCTAGTATTTTATTCATAATTCTAGGCTTGTAAATTAAACCTTCATTTGCAATCATAGCTACCATGTTAACAATTTGCATGGGAGTTACACTCAAATACCCCTGACCAATTGAAATATTAACAGTATCTCCTCCTACCCAAGGTTCATTATAAGTTGCCTTCTTCCATTTAGGATCTGGGACAAGACCTTCTACCTCATTGGGAAGATCAATCAATGATTTCGCTCCAAATCCAAACTCTCTAGCATACTTAACAATATTATCTATACCTAAATGTTTAAAACCAACAGTATAAAAATATACGTTACAAGAATGGGCAACAGCAGCTCTAAGGTCTACATATCCATGACCATAAGGTCTCCAACAACGAAAAATTCTATTTCCTAACCTAAAAGAGCCATGACATAAAATTTTTCTATGCTTATCAAAAACTTTTTCTTCTAAAATAGAAGTAGCCATAACTAATTTAAAAATAGATGCTACTGGATAAACAGATTGAATATTCTTATTCAAAAATGAATAATCATCTTGTTTAGACTGATTATAAACATCCTCCATTGAATAATAAGGATATACATGAAAAGCAAGCACAGCACCATTGGCTGGTCTTAAAACAATAATAGTACCATATCGTTCACCTAATACATTTACAGCAAGCTTTTGAACATCCTTATCTATATTTAAAATTATATTATTTCCAGGTACTAAGTCTTTTAAAATACTACCAGCATTAATTTTACGTTCCTTTGAATCTACCTTATAAGATACCAGTCCCTCATGACCTCTTATATATTTATCATATACTTTTTCAATTCCTAACTTACCAATTATAGAATTACTATCATAATTTTTTTTATTATAAAGTGTCCTTAATTCTTTCTGGTTTATTTTCCCAACATAACCTATAACATGCGAAAACGAATTGTCTACTAAATAATTTCTTTTGAAAGACAATGACCATAAAAGTGCAGGATAATAATTTTTTTTCTCAGCAATCTTAAAAAGAATATCTGGTTCCAAATTAGCTATTACAATATCTTTTAAATATTCACCTGTAGATCGTAATTTTGAAATAATGACGTTCTGTTCCATTCCAATAGCAGTTGAAAGAAATTCTATCATATTTGCTCTGGACTTTTTACTCATACTATAATACTTTGATAAACTAATTTTTAAATTAAAAGTAGTAATATTGTTTACAAGTATGTTACCTTTAATATCTAAAATTTCACCTCTTATCGTACTAATTTTTTCTAATCTAGATAAAAAAATATTAGCTTCCTCATCATAAATCAAATGTTTCCCTATTTGCATTTTAAATAAAATGAGTATATAAACAGTGAAGATAAAAATAAGAAGTATTAATATAAAATTACATCTATAATCAAAACTTCTCTTATTCATTGCAAATCTCTTAATATCATCAAATTTCTAGTACAATAACTTAAAATATGATACATAAAATTTATAAAAATTAAATTGAAAATAAGATCTAAATTAGAGATACTGTAATTAAAACTCTTTAAATCTAAAAAATCAGAAAAAATAATAGATACTACCCAAATAATTATTTTTGCTAAGAGAAAAAAAATAGTTGCACTAAAAACAGTCTTTGGTATTAGAAACTTTATTTGACTTATTAAACAAAATATTAATGTATAATTAAATATAAAATAACCCAAAGGTAAACTAATAAAATAATCCATGAGTAAACCAAACACTATTGAAGAAATTAAACCTACATTAAAAACAAAATTCATACTATAAAAAATTAAAAGCATTAAAAAAACATCAATAGAACAGTTAAATATATTAAAAATATATAATTGTAAAACTCTACTAATAAATATTAGTAATACATAAATTATAAAAAAAAACACCATTAGTCACCTTCCTTATGTATTTTTTTTATTACAAATATATATTCTAGCTTATCAAATACTACAGCTGGTTCCACTGTTATATCCAACAATGCGTTATAAGTTAATAGTCTAAAACTCTTTATTTTCCCAATATATATCCCACTAGGATATTCACCAAAACCTGCAGTTACAACAGAATCCCCTATACGCAAACCTTCCTCAGCTAGCTTATTAACATAATGCATTGCTAAAAAATTTCCTTTTCCCTTACCTTCAATTAATCCAATAAACTTACTATTTTGTATTCTTGCTGAAATAAAATTTTCATTATTAGTAACAAGTAAAACCTTAGCAGTATTAGAAAATACTTTTATAAGTTTACCAACAAGTCCACTAAAACCATCTTGATAAGTAATTACTACCATATTTTTTTCAAGACCATCATTATAACCTTTATTAATAGTCATTAAAGACGAAATATTAGAGAAACTTAAGTGAATTACTTGTGCAGTAACAAACTCATCAATATCAGTTTGATAAAACTTTAATTGTTCCTTTAAAGCTATATTTTCTTGCCGTAAAACTTGAATATTTTGTGTCATTAGTTCCAATTGATGTACTTTTTTCTCATATGAGTTTATTTTATCTTTATAGTTACTATATTCATTAACAGTTCTCATAATGTTCACAAACCAAGCATAAGAATTATGAATTTGACTTTGAATATAAGAAGCCAGTGTAAAAAAGAAAAAATTATCCTTTTTACGCTGATTTGTTTCAAAAGAACTAAAAATTATACTAATAAATGATACTACCAATACTAAAAGTATTTTAATAAAACTCCTACTTCGTAATACTATCAATTTCATATTTATTCATTTATAAAGCTATAAATATTTTTGCTAATATCTATTCTATTAGCATAATCATAAAAAAGACCTGCACCAACAGCTACAGAAAGTAGAGGATTATCAGCTACATAAACAGGAACACCTGTCTCTTTTGAGAGCAGTCTATTTAATCCTTTTAATAAAGCGCCACCACCAGTCAAAATTATACCCCTCTCAACAATATCTGTTGCAAGCTCAGGAGGAGTTGCTCCCAATGTTCTTTTAACCTCATCAACAACAACATTAATTGGTTCTTGCAGAGCTTCTCTAACCTCCATAGAATCAACGGGTTGTTTACGAGGTAAACCTGTGACCGCATCTGTTCCTTTAACATCCAATTTTTCTATCTTTGCATGATGTGTATCAGGGTATACATTACCTATTGTAATTTTTAATTTCTCAGCAGTTTGCTGACCTATAATAATATTATGAGAATTTCTCATATATTTTATAATACTCTCATCAAATTCATCACCACCAGTTCTAATAGCACGACTAACTACCATTCCACCTAATGAAATAACCGATATTTCTGTTGTTCCCCCACCAATATCACATACCATATGACCTGTTGGTTCAAAAATAGGAATATCAGAACCAATAGCTGCTGCTAATGATTCCTCGATTACTTTCACCTCTCTAGCTCCAGCATTCATTGCACTCTCTTTAACAGCTCTTCTTTCTACTTCTGTTATGCACGAAGGGACTCCTATGACCATTCTAGGTCTTAAGAATAATCTTTTTCTCATAAAAACTTGATTTATAAAATATTTAATCATTTTTTCTGTGTTTTCTATGTCCGCTATAACTCCATCTCTTAAAGGTCTTACAGCTTTAATATTTTCAGGTGTCTTCCAAAGCATTTTTTTTGCATTTCTACCAACAGCTACCACTTTATTACCTTTACTTGTATCAATAGCAACTACAGAAGGCTCACTCATTACTATTCCATAATCTTTAATATAAACCAATGTATTACAAGTCCCAAGATCTATTCCTATATCTATTAAAAATGATTTAAAAAAACTCAAAAAAGTCCTCCTTAAAACTCTTTTCTATTAAGTGAAAGTCGATTAATTGCTTCTTCGAAGTGTGGATTAATTTGAAGAGAATTCCTCCAATATTTTCTTGCCATAGGATAATCTCTATCTCTTTTTCTATACACATCCCCTATTTTAACATAAACACTTGCATTAGAACTATTTATTGTTAAAATTTTTTCATAATAACTTAAAGCCTTATCATAATCCAATTTATCAAAATATATATCCCCATACAAAAGATACACCTTTTGAACTAAATTTTCATCCACCAATTCATTATTAGAAGATCTAAAGTCCATATCTTTTATTATCTTATCCATGTAACTAACACTTGAATCTATAAATCCAAGTTTATAGTTAATATAAGCTAAACTCCAAAGTATTAAATCAGAATTATTTTTAGAATAAGCTTTCTCAAAAAACTTTAAGCTTGAATGATAATCTCCTAATAATTGATAGGAATGACCTAGATATTCATATATTACAGCTTCTTCTATGTTAATAAAATTAAAATAATCTCCATTTAAAGATTTTTTTAAGTATCTAACAGCTAAAACAGCATAATATTTACCTTTATGAGCATATGCTTTACCAAGTATATAGTAAAGTGGACCAAATGAAATAGTATCATTTATTGCAATCAAATATCTAAGCTGTCCTATAGCTTTATCAAGATATTCATTTCTCAAATCCTCTTCGTTAAGCATTAAGGAATAATAAAAATATGAAAAACCTAACAGTAAATTTAAATTAAAATCAAACCTATTGATTTCTAGGTCACCCTCAGCATAATCTATTATTTCTTTATATTCTTTCTGGTTCCATAAGGTTATTAAGTTCACCTCTGTTGGCCCAGCTAAAATTGAACCATTCGATAAAGTTTTCAGATGACCTATAATAAAAAAAATAAGATAACCTAATAATAAAATTATTATTAAATAGATTAAAACTTGTATTTTACCAATTATATTACTCATAATACCTTGCAAACTTAATTACTTTGTTAATTTATTTTCATTAAAATAAGCAGGTATCATAAGCTGAGTTCTGTTTTATGTCATCATCTATCTTACTCTCTTATCACTAAGAGAATTACGCAATCTACCCGCAAGCTTAAATCCCGAGTCAGGAAACTTGCTGCTTGATTTTGCTCCTAATGAGGTTTATCCATTCCCTATTTATCACTAAACAAGAGGTAAGCTCTTACCTTACCTTTTCACCCTTACCTTTTCAGGCGGTACATTTTCTGTGACACTAGCTATGACTAAAAGCCTCTAGGCATTACCTAGCATTATACTCTATGGAGCTCAGACTTTCCTCTTATTAAATAAAACCTATTTATAAATAATAAGCGATGACTTGATACCGGCTTATTTTAATAATATATCAAATTTAATATTTTTATTCAACTAAATCAGCTAAACTACCAGGAATAATTTTTTCCGACTCTCCTAGTTGATCTTGATAATATAAAATTCTACTACAATAAGGACAAAAATTTACTCCAGTAATGGTTTTACGTACTTTATTGGCAAACTCTAAAGGAAGCATCATATAGCAACCTCTGCATACATTATCTATTAAAGGAATAATACCATTAGACTTATTTTTTATTATTCTCTCAAACTTAAATAAAAAATCTTCATTCATTTGTTCTGATAACTTACTCTCCTCTTCCTGTATTTTCTCAAGTTGCATTGTTACATCTTTGAGATCCACTTGTAACTTAGCTTGTTGCTCTTTAAGTAACAACTCTTCTTCACTTAATAAAATATTAATTTCACTAATTTCTTTCCCTAGCTTAGCTTTTAAACCTGTTACATATCCCATCTTTTTTCTTATTGCAACTTCTTCATCTATCACTATTTGTAATTCCTTCTCAAGCGCTTCATACTCTCTTTG
The DNA here is from genome assembly GCA_003024985.2 of Euperipatoides rowelli. Classification (NCBI taxonomy): domain Eukaryota; kingdom Metazoa; phylum Onychophora; class Udeonychophora; order Euonychophora; family Peripatopsidae; genus Euperipatoides; species Euperipatoides rowelli. Next base: position 36,292 of record PXIH01S0001213.1, read on the forward strand.
AGTTTTTATGCTATCTATTTTTTCTTCTGTTTTACCTCTTCTAAAATTAATATCTTGTATATCTAGTTTTAGTTTTATATCTTCTTTTACATATTCCTCATACTTTCCTTGTATGTTTTCCAAATTCTTTTTAAGCTCTTCTATGTAGTTTTTTTTATTTCGTAGATACTTTGGAATACCTACTTCTCTCTCTTCAAGCTCAAATTTTATTTTATAAATTTCTTCAAGTCTTTTTAATAATTCAATATTATGCATAAACCTCTCCTAAAGCACTAATTTAAATCTTCAAGATAATCTTTTAATTTTATTGTTTTTTTAGGATTTTTCAACCTTCTTAAAGCCTTTGATTCTATTTGTCTAATTCGCTCTCTTGTAACATTGAAATGAAGACCCACTTCTTCTAGTGTTAGAGAATACCCATCTTCAAGGCCAAACCTCATCCTAACCACTTCTTGTTCACGATCAGGAAGCATATCAAGCATACATCTTATTTGATCTTGCAGTATTACAAATGAAGTATGTTTAGCAGGATTCTTAATCGCTCTATCTTCAATAAAATCACTCAAAACAGAATCTTCTTCTTCTCCTATTGGTGTTTCAAGCGACACAGGTTCTCTTGAGACACTTTTCACAGTTTTCACCTTTTTAAGATCCCAACAAAGTCTTTTAGAAAGCTCATCATCTGTTGGTTCTTTACCTAAAACTTGAACTAAGTATCTTGTCTCTCTATTTAATCTATTAATTTGCTCTATCATATGTACAGGAATTCTAATAGTTCTTGCTTGATCAGAAATCGATCTTGTAATCGCTTGTCTGACCCACCAGGTTGCATAAGTTGAAAATTTATATCCTCTTTTATATTCAAATTTCTCAACTGCTTTAATGAGACCAATATTACCTTCTTGAACCAAATCAAAAAAATGCAATCCTCTGTTAGCATATTTTTTAGCAATGCTAACGACTAACCTTAAGTTTGCTTTTATCAATTGGTCCTTTGCATATTGCATCATCTCTTTACCTTTACTGATGTCTTCAGACATTTTTATTATTTGTTCTATTGGATATTCAAAATACATCTCAATCCTCTCAAGTTCTTTTTGAGAAAGCTGAGCCTCTGTAATTTGTTCTTTTATTAAATCTGCTTTTAACCCAACACGTTCTTCTATTATCTCTTTTCTCTCAGGAATTGCTAAGTCACGGCCAAGTAATCTTAAATCTCTTGCCTTATCTATTTTTAGTTTCTGCATTATTAATCGCTGTTTACGCTGTAAGTCTTTTATTCTATTTGAAAAATCTATGTAATCAAAGGCAAAAGCTCTTAACTCATCTTGACACAAAGGAATAGCCTTCAATAAAAATCTAAGTTCAATACGTTCCTTTGTAAACTGTTCTGTAAAAATATCATCGCCCCTATCATATGCTTTATTCTTTCTCTTAATATAACTAATCAACTTATCTTGAACTGATTTTAAAGATGTTCTATAAAAAGACATAATTCTTTTTTTCTTAGAAAAAAAATCCGAATGACTCTCTTTTTCTTTTTTGAAAAAATCTTCCTTAGATATCTTAGTATTTATTGAATTAACTAAATTATAATAATTTTCTATTACAAGTCCCTTGGTCTTGAGAATATTTTCTATGATACCCTCACCTATTTCCATTTGTTTGGCTAATTCCACTTCTTGGCTTGCTGTTAAAAGAAATTCTTTTCCTATTTCTTTCAAATATAATTTAATAGGATCTTCAAAATTACTATCCCTTAGAAGAGGGTTCCTAATACTATTAGTGCTATATTCTTCAAAATCCCCTTCTACAGCCTTAACAAATTCCTCTTCTATAGTACTGCCTTGAATAATTTCATTATCAATGCTACCATCTATTCTATCTTTATCTTCATGCTCTTCATCTAGTTCATAAAACTCATGTTCCTCTACATCATACTCAACATCGTTAAATTCACTTTTTTCCTTATCGTAAAAAATTGTAATATTTTCTTTTTTCAAAATGGAGTGAATAGAATCCATTATGCTTCTGCAACACAGCATATTCTCAGATAATAAACTAGAAAGAGCACTATAAGATATAATTTTTTTGCCATTTAAGTAGCTAAAAATTTCTTCAATAATTTTTGCATTTGAACTTTTAAAATCTTGTAACTTCTTACTAGTTTTCATTTTTACAGATCCTTAAATTATTCATATGAACATTTAAAAATTTTATCTCATTTAAAGTAGTACTAATTTCAGAAATATTTTTTTCTAAACATGTAGTTTTTAAATTTTTTTCAAGCAGTTTAAGTCTTCTTTTATTTATAACAAGTAACATATCTACTACAACCCCCTCATTAACCTCACATTCAACTTTTAACATACTCTCTAAAAACAACTCGCTTACTTTATACTTATCCTTTAAAGTTTCTTTTAAAGTTATCAGAGAAAAATTTTTATCAGCCTCATAAAGTTCTTCAAAGCACATAAATAGTTTCCTAGAATTAATATCTTCTAAATCGTTATCTATTAGATTCCTCCTAATTATATTAAAATACCTAAAATCCTTTAATAAGTTTGCCAGCAAATATCTATCACAAGTACCTATATCATAAGAATATGAATATTTTCTACTATTATTAATTACAAGCTTGTTCCAATTCTTATTTAAATCTTTTCTTAAGACATTAACATTAGTACCTATTTTTCTAGCCAATTTTTCCAAAAAAATTTCTTTTCTTACATCACTATCAACCAAATTTATTAGATTAAAAAACAGCTTTAATATCTTATTTAATTCCACAGCTTTACTTAAATCACAAGATGAACTATATCTTTCCAATAAATAATCAAATACTTCCTGTTTTGTATCTATTATAGACCTTAGTTTACTAGCCCCTTCTTTTTCTAGAATATAAGCAGGATCACTATCCTTTTCCATACTAATAACATTAACTTCAATATCAAAAGACAAACAAAATTCATATGATTTTAATGTTGCAAGTAGCCCTGCTTCATCTCCATCAAAACATAATATTATTTCATTTACGTACCTTTTTACTAAAGCCAAATGTTCTCTAGTAAAAACTGTTCCAAGAGTGGCAACAGCATTATTGATGCCAGAACTAAAAAAAGCTAATACATCAAGATATCCTTCACAAATAATTATAGACTTAGTTTTCTTAATATCATTAATACCTTCATAAAACCCATAAAGAAGTTCTCTTTTTCTAAAAATTTCAGGAGCACCTAAATTTATGTATTTAGGTCCCTCCCCTCCAGCTAATATTCTCCCTCCAAAGCCTACTAAATTACCTTTAAAATCTCTTATAGGAAAAATTAACCTATTAGACAAAATAACATCTTCAAGAAATGTCTTTGAAAAAAGACCACTTTTTTTCAAGATCTCTTTAGAGTATCCTTTTGAAAGTAAAAAATTATAAAAACTCATATGACCTTTAATCTTAGAAGGTAAAAAACCAATTCCAAAAATTTTTACAACACTACTGCTAATAAGTCTTTTCTTTAATATATATTCCTTTACTTCTATAAATCTAACTAAAAAATATTCAAATGTATTAACTAATTTTAAATTCAAGTCACATATTATTGAATATAACTCTTGTTCTTCAACAGACTTTTTATTCTCTTTATTCTTTTTTAACTTATTATATTTTATTCCAATTCTTTCACATAAAATCTCTAAAGCCTGATCATACCTTACTTTTTCTATTTCCATTAGAAACTTAATAGAATCTCCACCCTTCTTACATCCAAAACAATAGAAAAAACCCTGAATAGGGTTAACAGAAAAAGAAGATGTTTTTTCAGCATGAAAAGGACACAGCCCCTTATAAGTTGATCCTGTTTTTTGTAATCCTACATATCCAGATATTAATTCCACTATATCTACTTTAAACTTAATTTCATTTACTAATTTTGCATATTCCATAAATTTGAAAATCAATTCTTAGATAAAAAATTCTTAAGATACAACTTTGAAGCTAAATGAACACTATATTGAGAAGAAAACTCATGAGTTCCTTCTTTGATATTTTTTAACACAAAATATAAATAATTAGTATTAGCAGGATAAAATGCAGCTTTTAAGGCTACAATACCTGGATTAGAAATTGGACTTGGTGGATAACCATTATTACGATATGTATTATAAGAAGACTTTACTTCAAGGTCTGAATAAAGCAGCCTCCTAGGATGAGGTTTTAATAATTCTTCAGTGATTATGTATTCTATTGTAGCACAAGATTGTAAAGCCATATTAATCTTTCTCCTATTATAAAAAACAGATGCTATCTTAGAAGCTTCATCAGGTTGCCTATATTCACGCTCAACAATTGAAGCCATAATTATTCTATGATAAAAGTCCTTATCATCATAATTTGTACGATCTATATTTTCATCCAAAAGCTTCTTTTTAAAATTTAAAACCATAGCTTTAATAATATCTCTTAAATACATGCCTTTAAAGAATTGATAAGTATCAGGAAATAAAAATCCTTCCAGAGAGTCATAATTAAAACCAAATTCCTTAATAAAATCCTTGTCTTTGATTAAACTTAAAAAACTAACTTCCTCAGTCAATAGACCACTACTCTTTAATTTCATTGCAATTTTACGACTTGTAAGACCCTCAGGTATAGTAACATATATCTTTACTATACTTCCTCCCCTTAAAAGTCTCTTATATATTGTAAAAGTCGTCCATGAACCAGAAATTGAATATTCACCTTCTTGAAAACTTTTATAACCCATTAATAAATAAGCAATTACCTTTAAAAAGGTAGCAGACCTAATAATATTTCTAGCCTTAAGTTCTTTTGCTATCCTATTAACACCCCAACCTTTTTGGACTTCAAAAGTATAAGTCATATCAGCACTTGAAGGAGAAATATTTAAAAATAGAAAAAATACAACTAATACTAAAACAAAAATAAATAACAAAATAAGCATAACTTGCTTTAAATGCAAACTACATTTAAACTTATACCTATTAATATCTATATTATCCCCCCCTCCATTACTTAACTCAGATAAAACTTAATTTTTTAAAAACCCTAACATTCATTCTAAAACTTCAAGACTTGATAGATAAACAACAAAAATACATAATTTATTTTGAAATAATATTAAATTAGTTTCATACCTAGATTCAACCCATACCTCTACCTAGGATAAGACTGGGGAAGACAGGAGTCGAACCTGCGAAGGCTATGCCAACAGATTTACAGTCTGCCCCGTTTAACCACTTCGGTACTTCCCCCCCATCATAAGCCAGTTGTCGGGGTCGAACCGACGACCTGCGGTTTACAAGACCGCTGCTCTACCAACTGAGCTAAACAGGCAATATGCTCACAAATCAAAGTCATTATATAACAAATTATTATTTTTAGTCAAGAGTATAAGAATTTTACTTTAATTATTTTACTCCAGATATAAACTCTTTTATTAAAATACTCAAAAAACTTATAAGAAAACTTAATATAAGAAAACTATTAATAACAATTTTTTTCTTCATTATGAAAGCAAAAAAAGTTGAATTTATTAATTCTAAACTAAAAGAACATAAACTCAATTTCATTGTTAAACTTAAAATAAAATTTTGTATACCATATAAAAAAATATTATAAGAACCTATTAAAAATAAAAAAAATCCTAAAAAAGAATTTAATAATAAAACTATTGAAATCCTTCTAAAAAAACTAATATAGAAACTTAAAAATTTTTTATTCCTTAATTGTAGCATAATCTAACTATCATAAATTTTTTAAAACAAATATAGCTCCATTAATGATGCTAAGTATATCTTTAATTATATCAGCTAAAGTAAGATTAGCACAATTAAAAATACTAGATCGATAAGAAATATTAAGAGAATTTATAATAAAGGTATTAAATGACTCTAAAATAGAATTATATAACTTATTTAAGTTAACAAAACGATCTATGAATTCATATTCAATTTCATTTAAATTATTAAGCTCATGAGTAAACCATTCAACAATATCATCTATGTAATTATCATTAAGTTTAGAATCTGTCTTAAGTCTTAAATATTCTTCTTCTTTATAAAAAATCTCAAAATTAATATCATTAACAGTATTTTTAAGCTTATTAATACGTCCTTCAAGATTAATAAAAAAACTTCTTATTTCTGAATTATTTATTAAAACCACATTATTAGTTATTTTCAATATTTCTACAATTTTAACATCATAAATATATTTAAAGAATTTATTTAAAAAAGTTATTTTTTTAAAATCATACTCAATACTCAAACCTACAAAAATCTTACTATTAATAATAGCATTTAAAATATCCCCTGTATGCTCAAATATATGATTTATTTCCCTTCTTACTAAGTCTTTCATGATTTTAGCATGGTTTCTATATAACTGACCTTTTAACCTTAGAAGTAGTACATTTTTATGAAAATTTTCTAAATTTAAATAAGTTCGATACTTATTAGGCTTATCAATAGGGTTTTTTGTATATACCTTTAAAATCTGTATATATGGTATTTCTTTAATTTTAAAGGTAATATCTTTGACTACTCCTAACACATTGATAAATATAGAATTCACTTCTTGATTAACTTCTTCTGAGTCAGAATTCATTATCACAAAATAATTATTTATTATTTTTTTTAAAATATCATTATCTACTATCATAGTTTCTACAGAGTATAAAATATCAAAAAAACAGAAGATATATTTCTTAATGGCCTCAAAAGAAACATACTTTGCCTTACTCAAATCTATATTATTCGTGTATTCCATATCGTAAAAGGTATCTATATTAAAAAAAGAAAGTAAAGACTTAAAAGGAAACAACACCAAAGCATGTAAAGTATAAAAAAATTCAGACTTTTCTTCCAATGCTTTATATATCTGTTTTGAAATGATATTTGTATATCTTTGAATTTTATCTTTAAGGAATAACTCTATAAAATTTTCACTTTTGTCTTCTTTTAAGAACTGCTCATATTCTTTTATATCAATAAAATCCCAAATTGTATTTTTACAATTTGGGATTTTCTCTTGTATTAGGCTGTATAATGTCTCCACAATGGCCATATTGCTTTCTTCTAATTTTTTAAAAAATTCTTGCAATTGACTAACAGAGGCATATAAATTCAAGATCAACTTTAAAAAACCTAATTTAAAAATACTAGCCTTGTAGTTAATTACAGATTCTTTGCTATATAAATTGATTTCATTTGCTAATCTCTTAAAAACATAAGTCTTATAAATATCCTCTTTCTTTAAACCTTTATGGAAAAAACTTAAAATCAATATCCATAGTTTAAAAAACAAGGATTCAGTAGCAAGACCTTCAGATAAAAAATTATACAAATTCTCATTTGAAAATGAATCAATTTCCTGAGAGATAGGATAATTAATGTTTAAATATCTATTTAAATCATTATTATCTAAACTTAAATTTTTTTTGATCTCCTGAATCAATTTACCCTTAGTATTACTTGATAGTAACCTAATAGAATCGTAAACACTATCATAATATAGTTTATCACTCATATAGACTTAATATTATATAACTATTCTAACTGATTACAATTAGTATTATAATAAAAGTTATATGCAGAATATACAAAATTGGAAGTACTAGGATAGAGTAATTTTGACTATGTTACATCAAAAATTTGGCAATAAAATAAAAGATATAAATAAAATAGCTCAAATTTTCAAAAAAAACAACTATGAGCTTTTTCTAGTTGGAGGAGCCTTAAGAAGTCTACTTCTAAATCAAATCCCTAAAGATTTTGATTTTACAACCAATGCAACACCTCAAGAAATTATGAAACTCTTCAAGAATAGCTTACAAACAGGAATCAAGCATGGAACAATAAGTATTATTTGGAACAAAAACATTTTCGAAATTACTACCTACAGAATAGAAAAAAATTATATTAACAAACGTAGACCAGAAAAAGTTACTTTCACAAAAAATTTAGCAGAAGATTTAAGAAGAAGAGATTTTACAATTAATGCTATTGCTATGGACCCATTAAATTCAAATATAATCGACTTTTACAAAGGAAAAGAAGATCTAAAAAAAAAATTAATAAAATGCATTGAAACCCCAAATAAACGTTTTGAAGAAGATGCCCTTAGAATCTTAAGAGCATGTAGATTAGCTTCAACTTTAAATTTTACAATTGAAAAAACTACATTGTTAGCAATGAAATATAAGAAAGATAATATTAAAGAACTATCTTCTGAAAGAATTAGAAATGAATTCATCAAATTATTACAAGGACATAATCCTAGTTTAGGATTATCTTATTTTAAAAAAGTAAATTTCTTCAAAGAATACTTTCAAATAGAACTAAATAAAAAATTAATTAAAAAAATAGCTAAATTTAAAGGTGAAAAAAGTTATTTAAAGTCAATTACAACCTTAACTTATAAGCAAGAATTAAAAAAACTTGAAAATAATCTAATATCTCTAAAATTTTCTAATCAAGAAATAAAAAAAATACTATTTTACAAAAGTGTCTTAGCAAACAAGGAAATTTGGCAAGCAAAAAATACTTATGCAATAAGAAAATTCTTACATAAAACAGGTAAAGAAAATTATCTTGATATATTAGACATATATAAAACTATCAAAAAACAAGATCATAAATACAGAAGAATAAATAAAAAAATTAAAAATAAAAAAATCTTAAATGACCCTTTAACTCTAAAAGAATTAAAGATAAATGGCAATGATATTAAAAATCTAAATAATATTCAGGACAAACAAGTTGGTATTTTACTTTCATACTGCATGAATAAAGTTTTAGAAAATCCAAAACTTAACAATACAAAGATTTTATTAAATGAAATTAAAAACCTTAGATTTTAATTGTTGAAATATTTTTAAAAGCAACTTCCGCAGCTTCCATTTCTGCTTCTTTTTTTGATTTACCACGGCCATTAGCAATAAATTGCTCACCCAAGTACAAATGAACACAAAAAATTTTATTATGATCTGGTCCTTCTTCTGTTTCTAATTTATATTGAGGAGAAATTTTATACTTTTTCTGTATATACTCCTGAATCAGACTCTTATAATCTTTAAAAGAACCCCTATTAAACACAAGACTTATATGAACATCAAAAACACTTACAACAAAATCTTTTACCTTTTGAAAGCCACTATCAATGTAAAAAGCCCCAATAAGAGCTTCGAATGTATCAGCTAAAATTCCTTTTTTTTCCCTACCCAAACTGATTTCTTCACCTTTACCCAAAAGAATATAAGTACCTAATTCCATCTCTCTTGCAACGTTAGAAATAAAATCCTCACTAACAATGTAAGACTTTGCTTTACTTAGCTCGCCCTCATCTTTACCAGGATAAAGATGGAAAAGATAATCTGTAATTATCAAATTTAAAACAGAATCACCCAAAAACTCTAATCGTTCATTATTATTACTTTTACGTTCAAGTTCATATGAATAAGATGAATGAGAAAAAGCCAAATTTAATAAATTCAAATCATTAAATTGTATATTAAAATTATTTAAAAAATCACCTAATTTTTCTTCTCTCTCTCTAGTAAATGAAAAATTAACTAAATTATTAGCTATCATTCTACATGTCTCTTCTCTATAAATTTTACAACATCTCCTACTGTTTCAAATTCGTTAGCTTCATCCTCAGGTATCTTATCCCCAAATTCATCCTCCAGCAAGTATAAAAATTCATATATATCTAGACTATCAGCATTAAAATCTTCCGCAAATTTAGACTCTAATTTAATTTGATCATCCTTAATATTGAGTTGTTCTGAGATTATAGCTTTAACTCTACTAAATATATCTAAATCACTCATGCACTATTCTCCTATAAATTTAAAACTCTATCTCCAAATACTGCTTATTCCTATAAAACCCACATTTAGAACATATTCTATGTCTAATAACAAATTGCCCACAATTTGAACACTCATTAAGTTGCGGCACTTTCTTCTTCATGTTAACACTTCTCCTGCTTCTACTTCTTGATTTTGAAGGTTTAAATTTTGGAACTGCCATTATTATTTCTCCTTAAATCTAATACAATAACCTATGTTATATACTATCATTTAATTTGTCAATGTACTTAATTTTTATTTTTTCTTCTACCACTTTGGGTACAAAACTTGAAAGATTATTGCTTTTTTTTGAAAGAAGCTCTTTGATAACATTCGACCTGATAGTCAAATATTCAGAAGAACTAGGTAAAAATAAAGTTTCTAAACTAGGTCTTAATTGTTTATTCAAAAGATACATTTCATATTCAAATTCAAAGTCACAAAAAGCTCTTAAACCTCTTATAACAAATTTTATGTTGTTTAATTTCAAGTAATCAATAATAAGACCATAACATATATCTACTCTCACATTAGCTAAATCTAATGAACTTAAAACATCATTTATAAGTTCTTGCCTTTCAATTATACTAAAGAAGTAACTCTTAGAGCTATTATTAGCAACAGTTACAATTAACTCATCAAAAATTTCACTAGCTCTTTTAATAAGATCAATATGTCCATAAGTTATAGGATCAAAAGAACCAGGGAAAATAGCTTTTTTCATGACTAATAAAAATTAAACTCCTTATTAGCTTGAGAGTAAATTTGTTGTCGCCAAGCAGGGTTTCTTAAATCTTCTCCTAGTCTTTCAAAATTTAACTCTTTCACTAGTTTAAAGGGCAAGTAACTGCCCTTTAAACTAGCATCTATTATAACAAACTTACCTTCTCCTTTATAGATAATATCTTGAGTTTTTAATAAGAGATTTTCTTTTTTAAGTTTAGCTATAGCACAATCAAAATGTATAGGATCCTGACTAGCTCCTTCTCCTAAGGCAATACTTAGAATGAGATCTTTTATATTTTTCCCACATAGTCCACAAACTAACTCCATACGTATTCTTGTATAAAACCTGAACTTATTGTTTATATTTTTCCTTGATTTACTATCCGTAGAATTATTTAGCTTTCTACAAGACCTAACAGATTTATCATTATTTTGATTAACTAATTCATTTACTTTATTACTCACTTTTTTTGGAAGTTTACCTTCTTCTTTATTACTAGAATTCAAAATCTTCTTCTCCCATTATATTTAATAAATGTGTTATTATATTATTCACATTAAAAATCAAATCAAAAGAACATTCAAAATCAAATAAATCTTTTTCATTAATATATTTATAAGCTGTCCGAATGATCCTATTTTTTTTGATTTTTATTGATTGAGTATTCTAAATTCTCAAAAAAGTATACTTTCCAAGATTTTACCTCAACAAAATGAAGAGTTGAATTTAGCCTTGCAATAATATCAATTTCTCCAAATTCACTATGATAATTCTTATCTATTATTTCATAACCTTTATCTAATAAATAATTTATAGCCTCATTTTCCCCTATTTGTCCTATTTTTCTTTTATTCACATCTAGACTAATTCTCTATAACCAAATAGATAAAACATATAAGCTACCTTAAGTTCCCTTCTAGGTAATTACTACTATTTTATGATAAAAAAATAACAATTAATTTATTTTTTTTACAATAAGTTTTTCTTTTACTTTCAAAGCAGACTTACCAATCCTAGATCTCACGTAATACAACTTAGCTCGTCTAACTTTACCAGTTTTTAGAACTTCAATAGATTCAATCATTGGAGAGTGAAAAGGAAAAATTACTTCCACTCCAACTCCTGAAGAAATTTTTTTTACCAAAAATGTTTTACTTATCCCTTTATTGTTAATAGCCATTACAAGACCCTGAAAATTTTGAGTTCGTTCCACTTTATTATCTATTATTTTGTAAATTACCTTTACAGTATCTCCTACATGAAAAATATAAGCATTCTCTTTCTTATATTTTGCTTCTACTACATCAATTAAGTTCATTTTCTTCTCCCATATCATTTAAATATTTAAGATATAAATCAAACCTATTTTTTTTAGTCTTTGCCCTTGCTTGTTCAATCCGCCATTGTCTTATATTTTTATGATTACCTGAAACCAAAACATCTGGAACCTTAAAACCCTTAAAATTATACGGTCTGGTATAGTGAGGATATTCAAGCAAACAACCATTAACAGCAAAAGATTCTTCTTTTAAGGATTCTTTATTAATAACTCCTGCAACAAGCCTATATATACTGTCTATAAATACTAAAGCTGCTGTTTCTCCTGAAGATATCACGTAATCACCTATTGAAACTTCTAAATCAACATATAAATCAATTATTCGTTGATCAAGTCCTTCATATCTACCACAGATTATAACAAGTTCATTTTCTTTTGACAAGTCATATGCCAAATTCTGGGAATGTTTAATTCCCGATGGACTCATAAATATTACTTTTTTATCCTCTGATTTTAAAGAATCCAAAGCTAAGGCAATAGGTTCTGGCTTTAATATCATTCCACAACCACCTCCATAAGGCATATCATCACAAATTTTATGTTTATCAAGAGCAAAATCCCTAATACCAATAAGCTCATATTCAATTATTTTATTCTCTATTACTTGCCTCATTATTGAATCTTCAAAAAATGGTTTCAATAAAGCTGGAAATAATGATAGAATCGTAAATTTCATTCCAAGAGTTCCAATAATTTAAGTTCAATAGTCTTATCTTGTTTATTAATATTACCCAAATAAATATCTTGAAAAGGCAACACATACAAATTACCCGCTCTTTTAACTTCTAAAAAAACAGAATGAGGTAGCTCAAAAAATGAAACGACCTCTCCTACAATAGTAGACTCATGAATAACATTAAACCCTAACAACTCCCCAAAGTAATATTCATCATCCTTTAAGGGTCTCAAATTTTTTCTATCGACCCAAAGCTCATACCCACTTAAATTCTTAATTTCTTCTGGAGTATTAATGCCTCGAAACTTTAAAAGTACAATCCCAGTCATTCGTATTAATATATTTTCTACAATAACAATTATTTCTTCTTTAGTATTACTCTTTTTAAGAACTACTTGAACGTTTACTAAATTCAGAAAACCATTTACCTCTCTAGACATACTATGAATCTTAGCATATCCCCTTATACCATACGAAGCTGTAATTTTACCCTTTATATACATCTTCCAATTAATCTAATATTTCAAGAGTAATTCTTTTATTTGTTTTTGCAGCACTTGCACTCAAAAGAGTTCTTATTGATTTTGCAATCCTTCCATGTTTACCTATTACTTTACCAATATCCTTAGAAGCAACTTTAAGTTCTAGTATCGTTGACTGTTCACCTTCAATTGCATTTATTTTAACCTCATCCTGATCATCTACAAGAGATTTTATAATATACTCTATTAGTTCTACTGCATTTCCATATTCTTTCATATTTATCCTCCTACACTACTTTCGTACTTATACTACTTTTATTAAATAAACTTTTTACTGTGTCACTTGGAATTGCTCCACGACTTAACCATAACTTCAATCTATCTTCTTTTATGCTAAGTTGATTCAAACTTGCAATAGGATGATAATAACCAAGCTCTTCAATCGATCTACCATCACGAGGATTTTTTGAATCCATAATTACTATTCTATAATAAGGCCTTTTGTTTGCTCCCATTCTCTTAAGTCTTATTTTCACACTCATTTTAACGTTCCTCCTTTCAATTCCCAAACAGGGATTCTATTTTATTTCGAAAATTTTTATTCTTCATTTTTTTCATCATTAAATTCATCTGACTAAATTTTTTTAGAAGTCTGTTGACATCAAAAACTGTTGTACCACTTCCTAGTACTATCCTTTTTTTTCTGGAAGGACTAATTATTAAAGGATTTTGCCGTTCTTTTCTAGTCATCGATAAAATAATACTTTCTTCTTTCTTAAGACCTCTCTCATCTAGCTTACTACTAATAATTTCTTTTGACATACCAGGCAACATCCCCACTAAGTTATTTGCCCCACCCATTCGGCTTACATAATTAAACTGATTTAAATAATCCTCAAGAGTAAAATTAGACTTTCTAAATTTTTCTTCAAATTTTTTCTCCTCTTCTCTATCAATTACAGCTTGAGCCTTTTCAACAAGACTAACAATATCACCCATACCAAGAATTCTAGAAGCAGCCCTCTTAGGATAAAAAAATTCAAGATACTCTACTTTTTCACCTGTTCCTACATATTTTATAGGGATTCCACACACAACCTTTAAAGAAAGTAAAGCACCTCCTCTAGTATCAGAATCAAATTTCGTAAAAATTACACCACTAAGCCCAACCTTAGAATTAAATTCTTTTGCTATAGTAGAAGCAACTTGTCCTGTCATTGAATCTGCAACTAAAAGAGTTTCAACAGGCTTTACCAAGTCTTTAATTTTTCTCACTTCATTAAGCAATACCTCTTCAACCTCAAGCCTGCCTTGCGTGTCTATTATTATTGTATTAAATAAATTTTTCTTAACATACTTTAAAGCTTCTTTTACTATTTTTATTGGATCCAATTCAGCTTCCAATGTAAATACAGGTACAGAGATTGACTTGCCAAGAATTTGAAGTTGAGCTCTAGCTGCAGCTCTAAATGTATCAGCAGCTACCAATAAAACTTTTCTATTTTCATTTTTCAAACGAAATGCAAGTTTAGCAGCCGTTGTAGTCTTACCAGAACCTTGAAGACCAAGTAATAAAATATAAGATTCTTTATTTAGAGGGTTTAAATTAAGTTCATTCTTAACAGATCCTCCTAGGAACTCTACTAACTTATCATTTATTATTTTAATAAACTGCTCACCAGGCTGAACAGATTTTATTACTCTAAGACCTTTAGCTTCTTCTATTATCTCATTAATAAATCTTCTAACTACAAAGAGATTAACATCTGCTTCGACTAAAGAAAGTTTAATAAGTTCTACGGCTTCTTCTATATTTTTATCGTTTATTACAGACTTACCAGATACACTCTTAATAAAATTTTTAAAACCATCTGTTAAAATTTCAAACAATTACGATTTCCTTTTTTTGAATATAAAGATTCATACCCATAAGTATACATTACAAAAAGACTTATGATCAATACTTTAATTGTAAAACAAATAAGTAAATTGAAACATGAAAACTACCTATTGTATTGTTTTTTCCATAAAAACAGGGCAGTTATATACTTAACTGGACAAA